>JAIFKI010000011.1:30170088-30185088 GCA_025389145.1 Misgurnus mizolepis | reverse complement strand
TCCAGACTTGCAGTTTGTGGTGGCACATTTGTGACGCGCACATTCGCATGCTTAAATGCAACTTAAATGCGGGATCAGCGGAGCATGTCGACTGACGCCACGGGTGTTTAGACAGAAGCTGTCATGTGACACAGAGGTAGTGATAAACGCGATGTGCAAACATCTATATGTGGTGGTCAATTTTAATTTTGTGGCGGACAGAGAAATAAATTTATATTAAAAGAAATTATTAAATTCTTTTTAAAAAAAGTAAAAAGTAAAAATAACACAATAAAGTGTAAGTTTTTCTAAATTAACAAATTATTGAGAAAATTTCACTTAATTTTATCATGTAAAATCCACCCAAGTTTGTAAGAAGGACATTTTGTGTTGAAACTACTTGAATTATTTAAGTAAATATAACTAACTAGGCAGTGGACTTGTACTTCCCAGCATGCTTTCCATGTGACTGTGTTTGGAGAGTAAATTTGGAAATTAAATGCTATTTTTTTTGTTTTTAACAAAAAGCAATACTTTTTAGTGTTTCAGGTTAAATTATCTTTGAGATTTAAAAGAGTTTTTGTTTTGAGTTTTGTGGTTACCATCATTCAGAAGAGCGGTGCTTGTGGATAGACAATAGGTGACACGATTAAAATCATGATGTAAGCAGTAACTGTGCTTATGCCAGTGAGATCTACTGAGTCTCTTCTTTCTTGCTCAACATAATGTGGCAGTTAAATGTGGAAAGTTAAGATAGAATAAGAGATTAAAAAACAATTGGATTAAATTTTATTTTAGTACTGTATGTAGTAATTAAACCATTAAATGAATCTGGTTGCACATAATTGATTTGTACTGAACATAAAAAATTAAGTAAATTCTCCTCAAAATAGTTTAGCTACAATTATGAATATAATAATCTGAAATTAACATAAAATTACTCAATGGAAAAGCTAACCAAGCCAAAGTGAGCTGACTCGACCTGCCCAAAGCAAACCATGTGGTACTATGCGATGAAAAAGCAATATTATAGTTACTTCTCCGGAAGTGTGGTCACTTTAATAGTCATCATCATAAAACAAACTTCAAATTATACAAAATAACACTCAAATATGAATTTATCTGTTGTACTTTCTTTGTATTATTAGTACTATTAAACAAATAGTTTGCAGAAAAATTTTAATTCGCTCCATTCACATACAAGAATAAAAGTCAATAAAATGAAAAGTGTAGTGATCACCCCTTGAGGGATATAAACGTACCCCTATATGCAACTTGGGCAAATCTTTGGATAATAATAAGCAATAAATCTCTCCATGTTTCTTCAGTAGCCCTAAATGGACAAACCGTTCTACAGAGCACGTTTCATAAACAATGACATGTTTGTCCTGAGGCAGCTACCGTAGCTTCTCTTTGCGTTACAAAATTGCGCTTGGTTGCAAGTCACAATTTTACCGCACACAAAAAAACACACCAGACCTTTAAAAAAGTACAGTAAAGACAAGTAAGCAACCGCCTAGCAATTGTTTTACAATGCTGACACTGCATTCACATACTGTCCCATTCAGACATTTGTCTGTGTAAAAGGCTCACTGCTGGAGCAAGCAGATTGAAATGTTATCTTTTCAATAAAGATCCCCAGCGGACCGACTCCTCTAGGTACACATTATGTGTTTATATGTGTTAGATCTCCAATGCCCCCCACAGTACATTATCAGCCATTAGTGGGATGATGGAGGGTTAGTAGAGTCTGATCATGTTGACTGATTTTGATTAGGTCATGTTAGAGGTCTGAGTAAATGAGAAAATGTGTAGGGAGAGATGGAGGGCACTGGGATTATTTATACATCATGCCTCTGAAGTGCACGTAATGGCAGCTTAGAGACGACATGCTTTCCGATGTGGTCTGTTGATGGAGGAGACACATGCTAAACAACTGATCTTAGTACAGTGCTTTTAAAGGCCTGCTACAACATTGAAATGTACTGTCAACCAGAATTGCAAAAACACACAAATTACATACAAATAATAAACAAATTACAAACGAAAAGCAACTAATTACACGGAAGTATTATATACAAAAAAATTATTATATCATTTTTCTTTCCTTTTAATAAACCAAATTAATAAACTTAAATAATAAATGTGGTAAAAAAATATAATCATGTTATTTAAATGAACCATACAAGCAAATCAACTCGCTAAAATAAATAAAATGACTCCACACTATTAGAAAAAGACTATCTGATCATTGTTGCTCACCTGGTAAAGATAATCAAACCCTACATAAAGATTCACCACCCAAGATGGTGTTTGTGTCCTTTTTTAACCTATTTAGGTTACAGCACAAATAAGCCGCACATGCAAAACGCATTTGCATAGTTTCACGGCTGGCCTCCCTCCCAACTGGAGATATTCAAGGAGAACCTCGCTGAACCAGCAGCTGAATGATTTACTTGATTTATTGGTTTTCTTATCTCCCCGAAATCACCACCTATGCCTCTCAATATTAGAATACGAAAAGGAAATCTGTTTGAAGAATAAAGCTTGGCTCTCTCTCAGGGTTTAATCCAATAGAGGGTGATTAGATGGGGCTGCTTTCTGCTCTTATAAGAAGCTCATTGTATAGAGGCTGAAAGGAACATAGAAGTGACTCAAATGCATTCCTCTATATATTGCTGCTTCTAATTTGTAGGTCATTAAACATGCTGAGACGCTTATAGGATGGGCTAGAAACCACAAGATGCCACATACTGTTCACTAAAGGACGAAAATGCCAGCCAGATCTCGATTTTATGAGATTCCTAACTAGTATACAATTGTATGAAGTGAATCATACAGAAAAATACGATTATTGAAGCATAAAAGAAATTCAACCCCAAACCCCGCCCCTAAACCCAAAGTCACTGAGGCAAAAGCAGGGGCCCGTTTCAGAAAGGTGGTTAAGTGCAAACTCTGAGTTTGTTAACCCTGAAATATGGGAAACTCTGAGTTTTCCGTTTCAAAATGAGAGGTAGGTTAAACCGAAGACAGCGGGGTAAGTCAAGCCTGTTTCAGAAGGAGAGGTAACTTATACTCAGAGTCTGTTTCCAGAGTAACTTACTCTCTGAACCTAACCTGGTCGGGAGCAGGTTTTATCCTGTAAACTCAGAGTTTCTTGTGGTCTCCTCCCCATTTTTAAAGGAGTAGCGGTGTTTAATCTTGTTAGTTGCTTTAGTACATTCATTCATTGCGCATATTTTTATTATGTACACTGTAAAATATGTTTTTAGCTGTCTTTAAGTTATAATCAAATTGCCAGTGCAAATCATTTTACCTTAGTGCTTTATATATTTTATAAATTACACTTAAATAAAAAAATAAAAATAAAACAATATATTGAGATGACTAGTAAAGCCAATTTGATATACTGTACTTTGGTGGAGAGATGTCTAAGTGACTAAAATTTTAAGTGCTTTTATAGAGGATCCCTTAGATGATGATACTGCATTCATTTGTGAAATTTACATTTATGTTGCAAGAGGATTTTGAGACCCCGAGTGTTTTTTTGTCATATCCACTTGCATTTATGTGAGCTGAATTATTATTATTATTTTGCAGTCATTTTAGAAATATAAATATCCTTACGTCACTAATATCAGTCTTTGTGGCCATGCTCTTATCTAAACAGTTGCCTTGACATTTCTTATGTATCCACTCGTCATTATCGCTGGTCTAGTGGGTAGTGGTGTGTGCAGTGGTTAGGCAGATGTACTGTCGGTGATCTGAGTTCGAATTCTGGCGAATTTTTGTTTTATTCATGACAAACATTTGTAAAGTTCGTAGCCTTATATGCCAAAGTATTATGCTTAATTTCATTTTTAGCTGAGCTGCTGTCATATTTTTGTCCATGGGATTGCATCTGCATGAAAATTTATATAATAACGTACAGTCCTCTGTTTATTTACTTTATTTATATTTTAACTGTGATGAAAAGTTAAATGTACACATTTACTAGAGTAGCAATTTCCAAAAACAACACTTTTCTTTAAAATATATGCTCGTAGTTGCTGTACACTTTCACTAACACTTTCATTTTTTTTAGTATAAAGGATTAAGACCTCTTTGTCACGTGCTGTTGCCATGGTAAATCGTAATATCTGAGATCCATTGATGATGGCTTTTCATTGTGGCTGTGCACGCGCTTAACTCAGAGTCAACCTACTCAGAGTCGATTAAACTAAGTCGACGGAAAAAAATAACAGACCACTCTAGTTTTGACTTTAATCATCATTTCTAGATATATTGTGACAATTTCAGTCCAGTCCAGTGTTGTTATAACAAAAGCAAAACGCAGGAGTGACATAAAGTCACCCAACAACAATGTTAAAGACTGAGACCATGCAAGACCCATGACTAAAATCCATGTAAAAATATTATGTTGTTGAGAAATTAATTTGAACTTGTTTTCTCTGCAGTATTGAAGATCAGAAAACACTGCATTTTTTTTGCTATTTTTACCATTTCCCCCTTTTTAATATTCCGTAAATAAATTCAAATATAAACATAATCTTTATTTTGAGAATTTGGAAGAAATGTTTTGAGCTGTTGACAGAATGAAACAAAAAAGTATAATTTTTACTTAAAGGCACAATAAGTAAAATGTTCCCCCATCTAGTGGTGAAATTGTATTTTGCATTCAAACGAATAGTGCTCTCTAGCACCTTGTTTTTCCAAATGCGTGTTGCATCTACGGTAGCCGTTATGTACTCACTGATCTCCTTGTCCGTTTCAGCTGGTTCACGTCTTCTGAACGAAAATGCGTTGTAGATACGCATTGGTAGGCTAGTGCTTTTTGTCCCTCTCTGCTATTATAGTTTATCAATACAGCGAAATGACATGGAAGCCTCCTTGGTCGTTCAATGTAAGTAAAGATAAGAAATTCTAAGCTTACAAAGAAAAGTCAGTTCACTGACAGAGGTCATTTGACACCAATGAGGAAATATTTATGAATAAAGACATTGATTTTGATTAATAAAACACTTAAAATCCTACTTACTGTCCCTTTAAACACATATCTAAATCGTAAATCTAGAAATACTGACAGGGATCATTGAAATGGTCTATTTATATATCAGAACTTAATGTCTTCAGGCATCAGTCAGTATTTAGTGTTGACCTCTCTTGGCACAAAACACATCTTGAGCTTTTTCGAGGAGACTGAAGTCATTCGATTAGAATTAGAAATAAGGATTTAATTTTATTTAGGTTTAAGAGATACTGCAGCTGCCTGCTTTTTCTTAAGTGGAAGGAGAGCTTATATTTATAAACTTAAATATATATAAACTTTAGGTGCATCTGAACTGTTTTCTTGTAAATTAGCATTTTTATTGTAATTGAAATGTCTTATTTTTGCAACTGTCACGGATCATTCAGAAATAAATAACTAGAAAGCTTATGTTTTGCATGTGTGGTTTTAAACCTTACAAATGTTAACATGCAAGCGATTTTAAACAATTTTAGCGCAAGATGTTAAAGTGAGCTGTTGTGTGTGCACATACTCAAATGGACGCACACTCATACGCGGACAAAGGAGACCCGTGTTTCTAGAGCATGCAAATACAGAACGATCTCGAAATACCACAGTCGTTGCACCTATTTTCATAAAAAACATTCAGTTATGTCTTAAAGTGAGTGCAAACAGTTCAGAAAAAAATCAGATCTTTGTTTCTAAAAGTAGCCTTTCTATATGTTTGTGTCATTCATATTATTTAACAATAGCAAACAAAGGAAAATCACTTCTGTATCTTTAAAAAGATTAATTATATTTTATTTATACAATGAATAAGACAGTGTTATTATTCATTTGATTTTATTTATGTACCTAAATACTACTGTTAGATCTTACTTTATTTGTAACTTTGTTCTTTTCTATTTTTATATGCCCATAATTTCTTAATTTGTTCTTATTTTATTTTCCCACCCCCAGTTTTGCTGATCCAAAAATTATTCGATCTATGACTCAAAAAAGCACTGTAACCACTACTATATAGTAAAATTATATACTTTGAAAGACATCATTGAGGTCCACCGTATTTCACCCCTATTCTGTTTCAAATTTCTGGCCTTGCCAGTGTTTCACACTAATTTGAGGGGGAAAAATGGTTAGGATTTGAGTTAAGGGTATTTTGGGGTTTCTTTGATTAAAACCCGGATCGGATGATTTGTTGATCCAGGATCACATCTTACTTTTTGAAATCACAGCGACCCTATATTGGAGGGAGGGGGGTGCTTGGCCGGGGGGTGGGGCTTAGCTAGGGGACCCCCATAAGATTTGACATAATTCGCACACTGCAATACCATTCATTTTGTAAGGTTTGCATACCCCACTGATAATGTAGTTATGTATATAGCATACTGCATTTCTGTCAAAAGATCTTTCTTAAAGTTACACAATGCACCTTTAAAGGCGCGCATTTTCGGCGTTTTTGTCAAACAGCGACCCCTAGAGTCGGTCGCTGGAGAATACTTGCAACTGTCATAATTTCCCACTCCCACTCTGTACACCTCCGAAGATAATGACCAGGTAATGTTTCACAATTTCATACAAATATTAGGCTACTGCATAGTCTACTAAACTACTGGTGATGGTAATATGATAATAAGAAGTTTATTTCAAGTGTAGAGTGCATATAATAATAAAGTAGCCTACCGCGTTTGCTAGCTTATAACGTTTTTACATGATTGCAGCTAAATCACAAGTAAACATTACAAAACGCCATGACAAAGTTAATTGTGTACGTTGCATTATTTCATAACATTGTTCGTTATAATGTCACTATACATAATTATTGCTATTTATCATTATAGTTTGCAAATTGTGCATGTTTACAATATTTACAACCTCTAGGCTTATTGATGTCCTGATAATTATGTGAGATATTGACAACTGTTGTCTTGATAATCGCATGACATACTACAAGCAAGCGCAACAACATACAACATAGACCACAAAAACCTGACCCAATGGGACTCTTGTCCGGTTCCTAACCCGGTCAGATTCCTTTTTCCTTTTCCTACTCTCTTCCGAACGCGCTTTCTTAACTTTGAAATCGTTTAGCATCACGTCTCAAATTTGCGTGTGCAGTTGCTGTTATCGGCTTGATCGACTTCATGCGGCGCTGCAAGAACCGACAGCCGGATGACGTCAAAGTGCAGTCTCAGATCATTCTCGCGGTCTTTGACGTCATCCGGCAGTCGGTTCTTGCAGCGCCGCACAAAGTCGAACAAGCCTAACGTGTGTGACGTCGTTGCCGTAAAGCAAGTCGTGATTCTCGTGAGATTTGTCAGGGGCGGTTCTCTCAAGCTTACATTGCTGGTTTTGCTAGTGGCGTCCTCCCCGAGCTTCAACAGGAGGATGATTCGCCCTACTATGACTTTGTTTACCACTGAAATAACTTTGAAGCTGTTATATTAAGGTAAAATAACTGCATAGTATGTCTTTAAATTTGCAAAACCCTCTAAGTGTATGTAAGCTTTTTTGGCAAAAGCCTCCATTTCTTTGAACAAGACAATATACAGTTGCAAGATGCAACTCGAAACATTGCGAATGCTAAAAGTCAGAATTCAAAATGTACAAATGAAGAAACTGAACCTCACTTGGGGGGGGCGCTGTGATGCAATTAGCGCAATATATGTAGCAAATTGGAAATTAATTGAATTAATTGAATCCAATTCCAAGTTTGATCTCATTAGTATGTAATACATTTTTATGTCTTGTAGCAATAGGAGAACAACATCTCTCAGGTCAGTGGTTTAGTAAAGAATGAAACTAATTAGAGGCATGCTCTGACTGATGTATATTTAATGACTAACTCACAAGGGGCCAATTTCAATCTGTACTGCTCTTAGACCGGCGATCTGGAAGGCTTCCTGACAGTAATGGCCTAACCATGATAGTCAGAAGTGTAGTGATGATATCATAGCTCTACATGCACGTTCACATACCATATTCCTTTCCTGAGGCAGTGGCAAAGCAATCAGACTGTAAAAATGGGCAGAATGAAACGTAAAATATATTTGACTCAACTGTTTGATGTTTTGTTGTAAAAGATGTACTGTGACTCCTGTTTTCAACACTTGACAAAAATGTATTGCAAACTTCCTAAAGACACTGCCTCTCTGCCAAATATTGTTTTATATTTGTGCTCGTGTGTAGCTCAGTGGTAAAGCATATGATTATGATTCAAACTCCCACATAGTATGTGGAAAATCTTAGGCCACCACCACCAGACTTTTTAATGTCCATCCATATTTATTTAATGTCCATCCTATTTTATTAAGATACAATTTAATCTATTTAGATTTAAGAGATCCTGCAGTTTCCTGCTATTGCTCAAGTGGAAGGGGAGTTTACCCTAAAAACTTGACACTTCATCTTATACTTTTATACAGTTTTTAATACTATATACAAATTTCCTGTATTTTCTGGATGTATTCTAATAAAGAGACTGAGAAACAAATTTTGCAAAAACAACAAATCTAATTCTGGCATGGTGGCCTAAGACTTTTGCACAGTACTGTATATAGAAAAACATAAATACAAAATATATCTTGTATTGCGGTAAGTTGCTTTAGATAAAAGTGTCTGCCAAAATAAAAAACTTTTTTGGCATTTGATATTTTGGACTTATCATTGTCCCTCTGTGCGATATAAAATTAAGTTAAATACACTTTTTTTTTAAAAAAAAAAGTGCAGTTATGGAAGAGATGTCACTAACACTTTGCAAACCTCAACAGGACGGTTAAGAGAGTTTTTGTGGTTTCTGCCATGCTAAATTTAAACACACAGTTGAACGTGTTAGCGCCAGCAGCTGTGCGCGTTTGCACTGTTGAGACTGTGGAAATGTGAAGTTCATTGACGAAGACATGCTTATAAAAAGATGAAAAGTACTGACATTTGGAGAGTTCTTTGCGGTCGCTTCGATTTACAAGGTACAATTGGCATCGTTAGCTTTTATTGGGGTTATGCCTATAAACTTGCACCTGCCAGACGAGTGATGTGGATTGTTATAAAGGCAACGCCAGCGGTGCGGACATGAACTGTGTGTACTGAAGAAAGTGTGTGTGTTAATGTGCCACGCTGGCAGAAGTACATTAAACTCTCAGAGGGAAGAGAGCACATATTTTGTATGTATGTAGTGTGGAGAACGTCACTAACTGTTGTGTCTGTTGCAATAGAAATAAAGGTTCTTCAGATGTTTTCTACAGCAGTTAAGAGTCAGCAAAGGACCTTTTTTTTTTCAAGAATACTTAAAGTTTATCCTCATGAACATCACAAAGTAGCCCAATAGTATTGCTTTTCTTTTATTTCAAAACTATAATTATTTCCTATTGTTTTTTATTTACTGCCCCAGCAATCAATATCCATCTTTTTTTCATCTAGTCTGACCTAATATAGTACGGCTATGAGTAACCAATTTCTAGATGAAAAAAACTTGAATTTGTAATTTTGTCAAAATAACTTGTGAGATGTCTGATATTCCATTATGTAAGATAAGTCAACCGTAATTACAAGGGGTTTGGTTTAATTTATTTATATAATTTCATTTATTTTTGGACTATGTTTAGATGTCTATAAAATTTTTACTGACAGATGAAATTTTGCCTTGTTTTAGCCTAGAAGTCTGAGCTTTGTTTGGATGGCTATTAAGCTATTAAAACAAGGCCCATTGGCTACTTAAAGGTGGTTGATGAACTTCCAGCATTTTCCCTTGGTATCAGAGCTATTAAACTTTGCTTGGTTTTATTGAAACCTTTAAATATAAGATCGTATAGTTGTAAATGTTTACACCAAGCAATGGCGTAGCTGGCATCTTAAAAGTGAGTGCATGTGTGTGTGTGTGTGTGTCGGGGGGGTCAGAGCTGTCAGTAAATATATACAGTACTGTGCTAAAGTCTAAGGCCATCATGCCTGAATTAGATTTGTTGTTTTTGCAATGTTATAGTGATCATATATAATTGTTTTTCAGTCTATATATTAGAATACAACCGAAAAAACAAAACAAAAAAAAATAACAGGAAATGTGTATGTAGTATTAAAAACTGTATAAAAGTCTAAGCTGGAGTGTGAAGTAAACTCCCCTTCCACTTGAGCAATAGCAGGCAGCTGCAGGATCTCTTAAACCTAAATAAAATGAAATCCTAATTTCTAATTCTAATCGAATGACTTCAGGACTTCAATTTCTTAAAAAAAGCTCAAGATGTGTTTCGTGCCAAGAGAGGTCACACTAAATACTGACTGATATCTGAAGAATAATTTTTTTGTGAGTGTACATATTTCCTGTATTTTCTGTTTGTATCTTAATTAAATAGATTGAAAAATAAATATGGATGGACATTAAAACTTCTAAAACAAGAAGTTTGGTGGTGGTGGCCTAAGACTTTTGCGCTTAAAAAGTAGGGCTGGGCGATTCGATTAATCGTTTTTTTAAACGTGGTCGATTCAAAATCGATTCTCAAGGAGCAGAATCTATTTTTTCTTTCATATTTATTTCTGCAAACATTGAACGTAAGGTTAATGTTAATCTAATTACTAGTCTTCTTCACTAGATGTTACCATCAAGTCAGAGATATGGAAGCATTTTAGATTTCGCAAAGCAAGACGACAACGATAGGGTTGTGGCTTTTAATTTCTTTTAATTAATTTCAGGGTTTCCCGCAGCACTTTTCAGTTCGGGCGGCCCACCTAAGCTGGGAAACCCTACCACCTTAACTAGGTCGTCCAAAAAAATTCGCCGCACAAAAAGCCGTCAAGTGCATCTCGGAGAATAGCGAACAGGGCATGCGCACCACATGTCCGAAATGAGAGAAAGATATGGTCCGTCACTGTCTGGAGGATAACTAGCCTGTTGATAAAACATTTAATTCATTAATAATCTAGTATGTGTTCATTTTCTGTCATAGTTTCTTTAAAATTGAGTTTTATTTGAGTGTTTAAAATGTGTGTAAAAAAATATTTTCATCATGATGCGTACGCCCCGCCCCTTTGATTGCCATGCCCCAGGCCCCGCCCACACGCACAACCCTACCACCTTAACTAAATTTTCTGTGGGAAACCCTGTTAATAACCCACTTGTAAAATGCTGTTTACTGTTCTTTTTTATTAATATAGTATTAAATCTATATTCATTGAGTTGAATCGAGAATAAAAAAACGGATCCGAGAACAGGAATTGAAAATTGAATCGAGACTCGAAATCGAATTGATTTGATAGCTTGTGAATCCAATGAACGGTTTGAACTTTACTTTTGTTTTATATATATTATTTTCAAACAGTGTGTTTTGTGTCTTCTTTTGCTTAAATTGGCAATACCTGAAAGCATGTGAAATGATTGCTTGTGCCAACACAGCACTGCGCTGTGACTGGTCTATGCTGTTCCCGCTCTCGTCCTTTTAACTTTAAAGCTCAACCAGCTCTACATGCGCAAAAGGTGATTTGCCTTGTAACGCTCACTTGTGATTTGGTATATTTTACTTCACTCAAGCCTAAGTAACAAACAAAAAAACATCAGCCAATATGATGGACTGAGTTGAAAAGTGTAGGGGACAGAATCATCTTTATTTCAAAGTTGACAATGTTGACACCAAGGGCCAGATTTACCAACATCTTGTGCCATTTAAAAACTGAAATAAACTAGGGTGCGACTGACTTTATTGCATATGCCTTTGTAGGAGTTTCCCTTTCAGATGCAAAATTGATGGGAGGATATTATTTAAACGATTCACACAACATAATTTACTAAGGTTCACGCTCATCAGTTAACTGTTATTTAACGCCTAAAAAGCATGTTTTAAACTACGCTAATTTGCGCTGCTCTTGGTAGATTTTGGGTGTACTCACACTATCCAAACCAAACCATGCCCCAGCGCAATTGTCCCCCCTTCCTACTCCCCCAGAAGCATGCACTCACACTGTACTTTTATCGATTCGAGTCAGGGCGCTCTCTTTCGTCATTAGGATGCGATTGTTTTGAAGAACACAGGAAGTAAAGCGCTCTCTTAACACTGGAGCCAAATGTAATGTAATCTTTATTCCGAGTCGTTTGGTGCAGGATGACACTCAGCCCTCTCAGTATGTCATCATATTGCTTAGTTGGGGCAGACGGGGTATGGATAGTGTGAGTGTGCCCTTCCTTGGTCATTTTGGAAATAAGATGTTTCTGCACGTGTTCTTTAACGTGCGCCTTGTCAGTAAAGGCCGAGGTATGGTCCACTTTTTACATGTATGCATGGTTCCACTTACAGTGCGCGTAACGCAATTTTCATTATCAGAAGAGTGCGCCCGTACTGTATACGCACCACTGGAATTTTAAAACCCCAGATACATTATACGCGTAGGTCACGCATGCGCGTACAGGAGGAGATGCATTGCATTTTGTTGCAATACACATGCATATGTGTACACGTACGACTCAAACTATACTTTGCAAGGCTGTGCATTCGATCATGTGCGTATGTTTGTGAACGCATGAATAAACCGATTATACTCACATCACCCAAAGAAATTTTCACTTGCATTGACACTTTTTGCGCTCTTAAGCTAATTTGCCATGTTTAGTAAATCTGGCCCCAAGAATGTTAACAATAAAGATAACTGCATAATGATAACTTTATTAGAGTATACACCATTGTACGATAACTATGTTGATTCTAAGCTCACGCACTCCATTTTTTTCACATTTAAAATGCGCAAACCATTTCTCTCTGACCATGTCATCAGCTAGACATAAAATGCAAAACCGATTTTGTTAACCTGTAGGCTATAGTTATCGTTATACTGGAGTTGTGGTGTGGATGCCTTATTCCATTAAACTGAGAATGATTTTTTTGGTGTAAAAGGGCCTTATAAATAGAAAGACTTGGTTGTTTAAGGACAATAACTAAGAAAAAAAGTGACTCAAAAGGAAATTGATAAAAGACAAGAACAAGTGAGAACAGGAAACCAAGTCTACAGGACACCAGACAAAAAAAGAAGGCCACGAGTCACAGCATTCGAGCGAGTCTGCAGCTGTAGCCTTTTAGCTACACACACACACACACACACACACACACACACACACACACACACACACACACACACACACACACACACACACACACACACACACACACACACACACACACACACACACACACACACACACACTGATACATACATGCGCTTACAATCATAGGCATTGTGGTTTCACAGCACAAACAGTGGTTTGCCTCTGACATTAACCATTAGGACTAGCAGTCATCTGGTACCGTACCAGTGCCAGCATCATGTGCTGTGATATCACCCTCTTTCTACGCGTGTTATTTTTATGCTCTCTAGCCCTCATAGCTGTCGGCAAACAAACCAGTCTTTGTAATTCCATGTACAAATGGAGCCAAAACGTCACCAAAATCCTCCTTTTTGCAACCTGCAGTTCCGCGCTTAATTCCTCCCGGTGGCACCTTTTGAATAGAGGAGCTTAATTGTGGCCCATCAATATGTCAGTGTGATTTTATGGAGCGTTCTGGATGCTTCTGAAGATGCAGATGGAGAAGAAGAACCCGATTAGTGTTCTGTCGTATTGCAGACAGTCACCGTATGTAGGCCTGTATCTATTCTGAGCTCAAATTTAACCTTCAACGCTTTGCTTTCCGCAGCGGATGCGATCAGGAGCTCAACTCGTGCTAGAGCCCTTTTTTTATCCGAGGCGCGTTGTTTATTGTTGTTGAGCCCACCAGAAATAATCCAAATTTAATGGTCGGTTTTCACCCGACTGATGTATTGATTGCTTTTATCCCTTGCTCTTCCTGAATGAAACAGATACACTCGTGCAGTTGTTTCTGGCAGTCATCTGTTATCGTGCGAGAGTCACTCTTCGAGCGAGTTGCCGGCGTCACCCAATCAACACAGTGTTTGTGCAATATAACAGTGCACGCTTGTTATGATACAGCCCAGGGCAAACAGTGATACCCATCCGTGTCCAACTCATGATGGGGCGGCAGGAGATGAAAAAGCTGTAACAAATGCAACACTTTATTTATAAAAATACCAGTTTTTAACAAAAATGTAGTAATATTGTTATTTATTTAAAATCATTAAATATGATAGTAAGTCCTTAACGACATAATCTTATTAGGCAATTATTTAATTTCTTTTTGATGAATGTGGGGTTAATGCAAAGTTACCAAAGGTACCAACAATTGTAGCAACTACTTTTTAAACAGAAATTATGGTTAGCAATGGCAGGTGATTATTCGAGGATGTGGGTGTAAATGGGTGCAAAGGGCCACAGAGAAGCAAATCTTTAATGAACACTAGTGTTAGGATAAGTCCACCATTATACACATGATACCATATGACAATCAGTTTCCATAACAACAATCGCAGTCTCTTTTCTTTAGACCGAGTTAAGTACAGTATATAGTTTAAAAAGAGATTGTATGAACAATTTACTATAGACACATCAATACTATGTTACACTGATACAGTCTAATGAACCTGTACTGACAAAACTTTAAATCAGATTAATAAACAGTTTAATCTCTTCAGAGAAATAAATCATGGCTTTATATTATACAGTGTGTTTTTTGAAAGAAAAGCGAGCACATGAAAGTTTCACGTGAGCATATGAAACTAAACTATAGATTTTTTTACTCCAATGTCACCTTCTAGGGGCTCGGTATAATATAATATAACATAAAATAACATAACATAACATAACATAACATAACATAACATAACATAACATAACATAACATAACATAACATAACATAACATAACATAACATAACATAATATAAGATAAAAAGGAAAAAAATAAATAAATAAAATAAAAAATAAAGTAAAATAAAACAAATATAGATAGATAGATATAATATAATATATAATAAAAATAAAATAAAAAATTATATAAAATAAAATAAAAACGTAAACTGAAAAAAATAAATAAATAAAAGAAAATAAAATATATATAAAAGAACATAAAAAAGTAAACTGAAAAAATA
>JAIFKI010000011.1:28705754-28789988 GCA_025389145.1 Misgurnus mizolepis | reverse complement strand
AGTTTATCAGCTTACCCCCAGGCCATCCAAGATGTAGGTGACTTTGGTTCTTCAGTAGATTTTTAACTCCAACCGTTTTAGTCTGTCAGTCATATAATGCAAGTGGATGGTAACAAAATCTGATATAGAAAAAAACATGAACAGACAAATCCAAATTAAACCCTGCGGCTCGTGACGACACATCAATGTCTTAAGACACGAAACGAGAAACCGAACAGCATTTAAATAATTTTTTACCTCTTATTACAACACTATCCCCAAAGCAATATGCACGTTCACATCACTGTCTTTTTCTTGTAATGTTTAATGGCGGGTTGCGAAACAACTTCATAGGTGCATACCGCCACCTTTAATGAATGTAAAACTGAGGTGATTTGGACCCAGTGACGTTGTATTAAAATAATCATGATTATGACCTTGGTTATTTAATTTGGTGTGTAAAGAACCTAGGCGTTCAGTTCGATTCCAGTCTTTGGTTTGACAAGCAGATTAATAGTGCGGTAAAGTCATGTTTCTTCCACCTTCGCTGCCTGGCTCAGGTCAAAACGTTTCTATCAAAAAAGACCTTTGAGAGAGTAATTCATGCATTTTTTACATCACGGCTAGATTACTGCAATTCACCCTATTATGGTACTAATCAGTCTTCTATGGAGCGACTTTAGCTGGTCCAAAATGCAGCAGCCAGGCTTTTGATTGGTACCCATAAATTCCAGCATATCACTCCCATTTTGATGAATTTACAGTGGTTACCAGTTAAACTTAACGTAGAGCATAGTGGATGGCTCAGTGGGAAGCACTGTTACCCAACAACAAGAAGTTCCCCGGTTTGAGCCCTGGCTAGGTCAGGTGGCTTCTCTAGTTTGCATCTTCTCCCTGTGTCAGCATCGGATTACTCCGGTGAATTGAAGATACCAAATTGCCCCTCTCCCAACATGTGTATGGATTAACTTGTGTCTATTAACTTGTGTATGGATTAACCAGTTCTTGTTGTAAATATAGCCATAGATGCTGAACTAGCATGAAGAAGAAAGAAAGAAAGAAAGAAAGAAGGAAACTTATAGTAGAATTTAACATTTCAACTTCGGTTTTAAAGCACTACATGTGTGCAAGATTATCTATCTCACTGGGTTGTTGCACCCACTTAGAGACCTCTTAGATCCAAGTTTTTAGGATTGGTTTTGACCTTTCACTAGTTCGTGATTAATTGCTTTACTTTTCAGTCATATGGCCTCTTAGGCTGTTCTTGGCCATTCGAAGCAGCAATTCCAGACCTGACTACTCGAGGCAAGGGGTTTGTTCAAATCTAATTTAAGGAAACTTTAGCATGTTACTCATTTTCACCTGTTGGAAAAAATGACAACTATTTTTAACAGACCCCCCCCCCCAAAAAAACTTTGCTGTGTAGTCTGTGCTGAAAGAGACCCACACACAACAGCCTTGCACTTTTGCAAAACTGTTTGTGTTTTTTTGTAAGACTAAATTTGCTTACCGCAACGACACCAGGTGGCAGCATTTGTTCATCTTCTAGCTATGTTTTGAATTGTAGAGGATATGTGTTTTTTTTTAATAATAATCTTTATAACCTGTGGCATGAAATTTAGTTCATCAGTGGACACAAAGTCCCGGAAAGGTGCACCAGCTGTGACTGTCCTAGATGTCCTTTGGATAAAAGCTAAATGACAAGGGAAATACCATAGTATTATTTATTTCAGTGTATAGTCTATAACGCATCTGTGTTTTAATGTTTGACAATTTTTACAGCAACTTATATAGATATTTATTTTTGTTATGAATTTAATCTGTCATATATATTCAAATAAATATATATATGGTGTGCCTTACAAGCATGTCAGCTTTAGAGTTTTATTTATTAGAAATCAATTTTTATTATTCAGCAGATGCTTTTATTCACACTGACTTACAGATCGGGGAACATTTTGTCTAAAATATATGTAGAATTATATTTAGCATTATTTTGCGAGTTTAGCCGAAAATAAAATCATCACTTGTGATGTACTAACAGTGCAAAGTAAAGGTGATGAAGTATTTATCAGCCCTACTTCTAAGTCTTTTATATTTAGATAAGAAGTGGTAATGTGGTGAGTATAGCTGATATGCTCAGAGGGTTTGCAGTCTGGTTTTAGTTCAAGTGGGTGAGGATTTAACAGGATGTTTTGTGCACAGTCGATTCCCCTGGTGTCTCCGTTCCAGACGTGGGTTTGAATGAGACCTCAAGAGTTTTTGTATTAAGTGAGCATCCATTCATATTTTAAGTGTTTGGATATTGCACTTAGCATCAATACTTTATCTAAAGTCTGCAGTCTGTGTTTCATCTCCGCTTAGTCAGCAGTAGATTCAGTAATACACAGACTGAAGGAAGTTTTCTGAATGAAAGTTTGTTTGCTGGAGAAACCTTCACCTTTGAAAAGCATCACAATATCACTTCTTTTTACATGTTTTTTTGGTGTTAGAAAGTTAATGCTGTTACTG
Source organism: Misgurnus mizolepis (assembly GCA_025389145.1). Lineage (NCBI taxonomy): Eukaryota > Metazoa > Chordata > Actinopteri > Cypriniformes > Cobitidae > Misgurnus > Misgurnus mizolepis. Next base: position 28,787,498 of record JAIFKI010000011.1, on the reverse strand, counting down.
TAGGCTCAGAATGACCTAAAAAAGCACTTCATATAACCCAGCAAACATATAACAGTGCCCTGGCTATGACCTCACTGTATAGCATCATGACAGGAGCAAGTTTTGTATGGGAAACCGCATGTTTGCATCTTCTGTAGATATCTGCTTATAGTGGTTGGAGGGCTGAAAATTGTCTCAGGTCTGCCATCCAAGAATAGTATTGTAATTCTCCAGGTGTAATTTACACTTCATCTATAAAGGAAATTACTATTTCTCTCTCTCTCTCTCTCTCTCTCTCTCTCTCTCTCTCTCTCTTTCTCTCTCTTTCTTATGTGTTAAATTTTATTTGCTCGCTTTTTTGTTAAGGCTTCTTGGATCCCGAGAAGAAGCTCTTCTCTCACAGAATCATGTCTAGAGATGAATGCATAGACCCCTACTCTAAGACGGGCAACCTCAGGTGAGCTCATTGCTTACATCACCTTCAGTCTTTTTCCTTTCTTATACTTTTATATATTTGTATAGTTAAAAATGTTAATCGCATTTATACAAGCATCTGTTTTCCTGTCTGTAAATATAGACCATTTCAAAAGATGTAAACAACACTGGTCCAGAAGCACTTCCTGTTTCAGTTTTTTAACACTAGATAAACGTTGGGATAAAATACAACCAACAGAACATATAGAACTGAATCAAAAAGTTAAACAAACATCTTAAAGATAATGATATTTGTGAAATAATAAAAAAACAGTCACAAACTGAAACAGGAAGTGTTTCTGGACCAGTAGTGTTTACATCTTTTGAAATGGTCTATACGAAAGGTGCACAAGCCATCATCACTGTCATGTCGTCTAGACATAAACACTGCTTCTTAACACACTTAACTTTCCACAATTGTAAACTGGACAAGCAGTTTGTACAGACGTGAGACAACATGAATCTTAAGTATACTTGCGCGCACACACACACACACACACACCCCCACAGTCACAACACACTTTATTACACAGCTCATTGGAATGCTTGATTTTGATTGGCCAGTCGCAACATTTGCAGGTTTGTTATTCCCAGATAACAACCGCTCAAAACTAATAACACACGGTAACCCGGATGCTGCATCATTTTTACAGGTACTGTTTAATATTAAACAAAAATTTAATATAAATATGTTTTTGATAACATATGGCTTTATATTTACAAATTAATTAATGATTTTGTCTTATTCTAATATTATAATATCTCAACTTCTCAATCTCAAAATTATCTTATAATAAATGGGGTTTCCTCAGGGAAGGTCTACATTTCGTTTGAATGAGCTAATAAAAGATTTCAAATTAATATTTAATGTACCTACTGCAAAAAATGCCTTTCTTACTTAGTGTTTTGTCTTGTTTTCAGTACAAATATCAAAAGAATTCTTAAATCAAGATGCATTTTCTTAATGAGCGAAATGACCTAAGAAAATAAGTCTTAAGTTTAACAAAAAATAAGTGTAAAAATACAATTTATAAAATACAAAGATACAATTAAAGTGAATTGTACAAAGATACAATTAAAAATCTGCCAATGGGGTAAGAACATTTTTCTTAATCACTTAACATTGGGAGGGGGCGGTTAACGGTATTTCATCCATTCTGGCTTAACACAGTTTAACATAGGCAAAGTGTCAAAAAAGCAGTTTGACGTGTGAGAAAGTATTTCTGTACCGAATGCACTTCGAGTTCATACAAGTTTCGGAAAGTTCATCTTGCGTACCATGGGAAGACGTTTAGAGCTGCAACTATCGACTATTTTTTCAACCGATTAATCTATCGATTATTTTTTCGATTAATCGAATAGTCTAATGATTTTTTTATACATATAATTCCCCAACAAATAATAAATGTAACATCTGCCATTAACGCTAACATTTTATTTAAGCATTTTCTTAATTAAACAAACACACAAACCAAAATTTTCAACATGAAAAATAAAGTGGCAGTGCCACTTTAAAAGAGGCATTATTCACCTTAAACAATAAAATAGGCATATATTAATATTTTAAACATTAGTTTATGATTAGTACATGCATTAACTCAGCATTAGTTCAGACTGAAGTAAAAATAAGTTCATTGTGATTCATGAACCCTTATATAAGATGTAATGGTTATATTATTACTGTTAATATTATTACTATTAGTAGTACTGCATTCTCATTTAACTTTAACATTTAACTTTTCTTAAGTTCCGGGTAAAAAACAAGTTCAGTTAGTATGATCTTCTAATATTTTATAAACAGCGTTTACGCCGCTGTTACTTTAAATAAACGCATGTCAGGAATACCTTACAAGACGAGCTTCTGTAATATCTGCGCACATATTCGCAAAAAAGACGTTCATTGGGAACTCCGCACTGCCAGCTGGCTTTCAGTGCACGCGGGCACATGCCTATCAGTTCTCAATGTGACAGTAACTTATTATTTCATAACTTCTTAATATAAAAACATGTCCTGCTCTTTATTTACTGTTTCAACATACTGCCCAGAAGCGATGCAATGTCGCGTCTGTCAGGCGTCTCGCAGCTCGTATTAAACGAAGATGTAAACGCAGCTGTATTAAGCACAATATGTATTGATTCTATTGTTTATAGAGTAAGTATAAAAACTTACTGTAATAGTTCAAATTCTTACGCTGACGTCTCGTCATTTTGAGGTCGGAGAGCCCCAGGTTTTCTTCTTTTAAGATGATCATACACAGGTGTTGCGCTGCTGTGGTATGCCATTTCAGTTTTACACAGTATGTGTTTTATTTGGTCTCTGCTTAAAGTATTCCCACACTTTTGATCGCGTTCTGTCTGTTTGGTATAACACTTGTATCACCCGGTCAGAGCTGAAGCCGCCTTCATTTCAAAATGTAAACAGTGCGACGCATCGACGCATTTCCGGCAAATCGACGTAATTACGTAATCGACTACGTCGACGCGTCGTTCCAGCCCTAAAGACGTTACGTATCATATCATCAAAGAGCTTGCATATCAGCTTGAAGTATCGGGCATCGGTATCTGCCGATCACGAAGACAACAAATCGGTCCTGGTATCGGCTGCCAAAAACCTGAACGAAGCATTCCTACTATTTGCTTTATTAAATAAAGTCGCGCTAAAGCTACCATGCACAATGTTTATTTCCTTTTTTTTTAAAGTATAAAGGAGGAAATCCAGTAAGCGGTTGGATGTTCTTGTGTCAAACCGTTAATATGTGTGGGTTTCATATACGGCTCTTAACAGTAACCTTGAAGCAAGAACAGTTTGTAAAGAGCATCCAGAGTCAAACAGAAACGGAGTCACGATCAGACTTTTACTGCATACACTTTACTTTCTTTAAGTCGATAAAGCTTTAGAAGCTAAGTCTGCGCAGCTCAATGCTTCTATTAGTTTGAATGACTTTGTTTACCATTACACATCTCAAGCTATTGCGAAGATGCTCTTGGGAATTTGTTTAGATGCACCAGATATTCCCAAATAATCAATTCTCATTAAAGGATTTGGCCCAAAATCGCCTAATGCTAATATGAAAACATGTTCATTCACGCTCTGCAGCTCATAGATGTGACAAATCCTCAAACTTATTTTTATAAAGTGATGATTTCGCATTGTTGTGTCTCTTGTAGAAATTTGTTTCCCTGCGGAGACTCTATGGTGTGCATTATAGATGATAGAGAGGATGTGTGGAAGTTTGCCCCCAACCTCATCACAGTGAAGAAATACATCTACTTCCAAGGCACAGGGGACATCAACGCCCCGCCGGGCTCACGGGAGGCTCAGATGTCCAGAAAACCTGCAGGTAATGTTTATTCTTACAGCCACTGTAACTCAGCTTACTGGAAATGGTTATATATATCAGCCATGCCAAAAAATCACCTTGCTGTCTACATAACAAGACCCTTTAAGACATTATTCTAACTAAAAACAAAGTTTGTTGAAGGAAGTCACACCATATGGAGGCCATGTTTGCAATGCCTCTGGGCAGATATTTCAGTCATGTAAAACTAAAGTCCTATCTATTTAAATGTGTAAATTGGTTTGACCCCCGTTCAGCGTCCCTTCAGCCCACCTAAATTAACCCTTTCACTGTTTCCACACCCACAAGGTAGCATTCTGCACTTGCGTTAATATTTATAAAGACAATATAAACACTCAGCAATAACATGCTAAGTTACTTTTTATTGTTTAATGTAATATTTATTCAGCATTTGCATACACATAAAAAACAAACGGGCTCAGTCCACATTACCCCAGATTAACACACAGGTTCATGCAGCTTCTCCTCTGATGTAATTTCCTGCTTGGTGCATCCTGTTTGTCCACACAATCTCTAAATGAGACTTCTTTGGAGTGTTTCTCGTCTCATTGGTATATTGTTGCTTAGATCCTAAGCTTTGCTGAAAGAGGCGATTAGATTTCTTTCAAATTGCAAAACTTTTTGTGAAAGAAAAATCTAGTTGGGTGTGCAAGGTTTAATAAGAAGCGACATTGGGCTTTTAATAAAGGTGCATGTGTGTGTGACCTCTCTCTGTGAGCTCAGAATTAATCTGCTTATCAGAGGAGAGGAACTAGAAAGCACCCTGCCAGTCTGAGGTCAGCGTGCCAACCAGCGGCGGGATCTATTAAACTGATTTATAAACTTAAGAAAGGATAAAATACGTCTGTATGTTAAGAATCGTGATTAAAATAAGTCCCTCCTGTCTGAAAACACAAAGGAAAATTGAAATTATCAGTGTAAAAATTTTTAGTTGCACATAATGGCTTAAATAGATAAAGCTGGGTCAAGTTAAAGTTGTTAAATACTCATTTAATGGTAAGTTATATCCAAGCATTATTTTTGTTTTCATGTTGTAGGTAGCCAGGCTGGACGACCTGCAGAGAACGTGGAGTCTTCTAGTACATCAGGACAGGAGGAACAGAGAAACGGGCTCAGGAAATCCAGCAAGGATCGAAAAGCTGGGCAAGAGGAGTCGTCGTCGTCCTCTGCCAGCGCCACTCAGGGACCTTCGGCCAATGAGAGGACTCACCCCACTGGGGAACAGCCCAATGAGAGTTCAGATAATACTGACAACTATAATGTGAAAGTGGAGGGGGAGGCCAGCTCAGGTGTGACTGAGATGCCAAATGCCGCTCCTGACAGCACCTCCAATGACCTGGAGTTTGACCTCTCAAGTGACAGTGACAATGAAGAGGATAAAACGGGATTATCAGACAGCGATGGTGAAAAACGGACGGTAGAGGCTGGGAAACGCAAACAGGCAAAATTGGATTCTAAGAGCAAAGAGGATGATGAAAACGGGGGTAAACAAAGGACAGAAGTGGGAGATCTTCCAGACACCGATCTGGAAGGACTTGGTGATTTAGGTAACGGCTGTTCTGATAAAAAGGAGGTGGAAACAGAGTCACAAAACAGTGAGCAGTCAGGTGTCACCATGGGGGAGGAGTCTTTAGACCACAGCATGGAGGATGAGGATGATGAGGAAGAGGAAGACACCGACCAAGACGACCACCTCATTTATCTCGAGGGGGTGTTGGTTCGCATCCACACGGAGTATTACTCATGCTACGAGGCCTTACCTAAAAAAGAGAGTTCGGAAATGCCAGATATCCGGAAAATCGCCCCTGAGCTGAAGGGTCGTACGCTGGCGGGCACCACAATCGCTTTCAGTGGCCTGTATCCATCCAATTATCCAATGGAGCGCACGCGAGAATGGTACCACGCCAAGGCGCTGGGTGCCAAGGTTGGCAAGACCCTGGTGGTCGATGCCAAAGACCCAAACCGAACCACCCATCTCATTGCAGCACGTTTAGGTGAGTTGTACATACGTTTAATGCATTCATTGTCACACGTATTTCTTCACTAAGTGCATCTTTTTAGACTTTTTTAAGATGTCAAATAAACCTTTGGTGTCCCCCGAATACGTATGTAAAGTTTTAGCTCAAAATATCATATAGATAATTTATTATAGCATGTTAAATTTGCCACTTTGTAGGTGTGAACAAAAATGTGCCGTTTTGGGTGTGTCTTGTTAAATGCAAATGAGCTGATCTCTGCACTAAATTGCAGTGCCGTGGTTGGATAGTGCAGATTAAAGGGCGGTATTATCCCCTTCTGACATCACACGGGGACCCAAAATATCATGAGCTTATTTTTCTCATTCTTTACAGAGAACGGTTTACCAAAATTAAATTACTGGGTTGATCTTCTTCATATTTTCTAGGTTAATAGAAGCATTGGGGACCCAATTATAGCACTTAAACCTGGAAAAAGTCTGATGTTCATGATATGTCCCCTTTAAAGAATGGGGAACTTATTTTTCTACATGGGAAAATGTTGGATTTTTTGTAATGGGTGTTCTTAAGCAGAATTGTTTAAGTCATGTAGATGGATTATATTGATTTAAATGTCCTCTTATTCTCTCTTTGAGCTATTTAACCCTGTCGTTTCATTAAAACACATTTAAACAGCACAGTTCCCAACACAGTTCAGGATGTCAGACTGTAATCTATCACATTCGTAAATGGATAACTGATGCAAGACCTTTCGGTTTCAACTGTAGATGGAAAAAAAGAGGGGTGTTGCTGTCTTTAACACATGGGTCTGAGTGTTTTTAAATAAGTATTCCTCATATTTGTCCCTTGCAGAAAGCATGAATTTCATGTGGCCTCATTTGCATAATTTGTGGAACATTTTTGTGTGAATCCCATATAAATTTCCATGTGAAATTTATGGGATCACATGTGGAAAACATGACATTAATGTGTTTATTTTTGTAAGGGGTGGTTAAGGTCATTTTTCAGATCTTTTTGGGGTTTGTGGCTTTCTGCGTATTATTTGTGAATTTGATTATTATTTCCCCTGAAGGCTTTGATTGGTTATTTTTCAGGGGCTGTCTTTGACTCTGATTGGTGACTCCCAGCCCTAATTATATACATTAGAGTAGTGAATTATGCACCAGGTGGAGAGTGTCTACACAAATGATGGCTGTAGTAAAACCATAATTGCTTCATGTTTGTTCTGGGTCACTTTAAGCAGTTAATGATGCTCTCAGATGTTTTAGCAGAACTTTATCTTTTTGCCAGAGCAGTTTTTCTTACAAATCCCATTCACATAGCACTTTGATCCTAGAAAATGTCCATAAAATTGGCAAAGAGCCTTCTGTGTGAACACAAACACGTACCGTAAATGTTTTGGGATCACTCCCATAAAAGGGGACTTAGTAACATTGCTGTTATTTAACGGAATGTGTCATGTGCGAACAAAAGGCAGAAACAGTGGCTGCGTCCGAAAACTTAAGGCAGCTGACTTGTTGCCTCGCTGCCTCATGAGGCAATGACTTTGGAGGCATGAAGACAGCTAAGAGAAACGCTTTCGGACACACTTCAAAGGCAGCGAGTTTGAAATATAAACTGAGAGCACCTTTGTGATGACTAATCACATATTTGAAAACTACAATACTAATTTCTCGCTAGAAATGCAATTAAAAGGTGTAAAAGTGAAAATATACATTTATTTGCACAAAATTTGTGCTCCAGCCGCTTTCTTGGCCGCCATTTTATTTTTCAAACTCGACCAGGCTCAACCAATCACATTTCTTATGCGCACACATGCATAGGATTGTGGAACAAGATCTCAGGAGTCAGGAAGTAAACCTAATACTGGATTCGGACATGCCTTGATGCCTTCTTGCCTTGGAAAGCTGCCGCAGAAGGCAGCAATTTAGAGTTTTCAGACACAGCCAGTGCAGTAAATTGCCGTGCCATAGTGAGTAAGTTTGTGTCATCTCAAAAGGAAGTTTTCGTTCAGATCTTTGACACAGGAGAAATTAAATGCGGATTAACATTCGCAAAGAAAAATATCTGCAAAGTGAGATCAGGGAGTCACTATCTGCCCTGAAACTGAGATTAATCAGCAGCATAATAGAACAGCGCATCACATGCTCATTTATGATCTTATCATAAACAAAAATGCACGTGCGTGGTTTCACAAGACTTCAGACCGACTTTTACCCATTTTCGGTTTTCCGCGAGTGATTTGCTGTGACGCGCGGCCAAGATGGCGACGGCAGGCAACGGCAGGCAACGCCTACTTTAAGCTTCAAAAACAATCTTCACAAACCAATGGGTGACGTCACGGACACTATGTCCATATTTTTTACAGTCTATGCTTCAGACCCTGCAGAAAAAACCTGCCGGTAAAGTGCAGGACTTTACATACGTCAACAGGATCTTTAAAGGGGACAGAGAATGAAAAACCACTTTTACCTTGTCTTTGTTGAATAATGGTAGTCTACACACATTCACGAGCATACAAAAATTGCTAGACATGCTAAACATCTCAGTCTTATAGAAATTCCTCTTTTAGAAATGTCAACCAGAAAACGGCCCAATCTGAAAAACTGATGCTTATGACATCACAGGCATCTCACTGCCCCTCCACTTTAAAATAATTGGCTACATTTTTTTTGAGTGGCAGCAAAGTCAGCCAATCAGTAATGCGAATGCAAGTTAAGCCAGTAGGGGGAGCCAAATAGGTGCAAAACCACTTGTTTAAAATCCCCCACCCTAATAGAGCTATCTGAGAGAGGTTTTTAGGAAGCTTCTAAGGCATTACAGACCCAAACAAAAACATTTTTGTCTACATGTCACATCACAGAACAAGGATTAATACCCCGTTCAATCATTCTATGTCACCTTTAACCACGGCATATGTGTGAATGCATGCACAGATTCCGGAAAATGATTGGCAGTGTGAATGAGCCAAAATCAAACGATACCAGGTGCATTTTACGTGAATTTTCCATAATCTCGGTGTGAAAAGGGCTTTACACTCCATAATATAAGGGCTATGATGGTGGCAGTATTTATTTACCACTGAGATTCATGGTTTATAGGCCCCAGTTTCTTTTTTTTGCCAGTGGGTGCTCGTCACAACAAGCAATGCTTAGGTTACTTGTTGGCAATGACAGATGCTCTGGAGTGCCGCCCAAACGCTTCGAAAAGAAGTAGGAAAGCGGCACGGTCATGTTTTGCGCATGGTTTTAGACGTGAAATGTGATGAGAACCAATTAAACTTTTGTGCTTGGCCATTTGGTGGGTGTTTCGAGCCGAGCCGATTGTGTCATCAAAAACTTTATTGTTAGGTAAAATGTATTCTATCTTTTCACTTACTTTCCCAAACACTGAAAATGATTTTTAGGGCTGAATACTTTTGTTTGGTGCATCCCTATGATTTAGTAGTCAACCTTGTGCCATCCCAGACTCCTTTACTTGTAACTACAAGTTGGCAGCTACAGTTGCAGTCTTTGTTTAAAAAACATTCACATTGCTTATCATTAATCAGTTTATTCAAATGTAAAGATGGGAGGAACTAACTATTGTTTTATAATGCTTGGCAGAGTAGTTTATGACCAGTCAATTATAAACATAATTTAGGTTATAAATCAAACACTCATAACTATTTAAATGTGTTTAAATTAGTGATCTGTTAAGCATTATATAATGCTTAGTAATGTGTTTGTGAGCATATGTGTGATGTATATCATACAGAGCACATGCAGTGTTGTCATTGATGATTTATCATTTAATTGTTCCTCTGAGCTGGTGTTGGATCAGAACTTCTGCTGGTGACACTAATCAAACCCGTTTGCCACTCGAAATCCATTATGCAAAAAACTATCCACCGCTGCCCAGTGTCGATCATGCAAATAAATTAAAATGAATCTATTGTTTCACCGGGTTCATCTTAACACCATCCGCCCCCAAAGAAGCCCACATGCACTCACACACAGACTTGGACAATGAAGTGAAAACCTAATTACAGTCGAGTGTTGTCTAATTGGCCACCATTAAGCTCTACAAACATTTCCACAATCCAATGTCACCACACTGTCATTTTAACTGTTGTTAGCGTTCCTCTGTTCCTGAGCCAGCACTATTTCCCATCTCCGTCAAGCACCAATCACAGGAGCAGTTTTAAATGGGAGAGGAGCCACAGGAAGAGTGTAGGATGAAAGTGAATTGACAAAGCCGGAAAAGCTGAAAGTCTTCTGTATCTTTTTGTTGTGTATTCTTCACAGATCTCAGCGTCTGCTGCCAGTTTGTTTGTCTGTAATTGCTTCGCTGTGGTTTCCAATGTCTCGCTTATGTAGACCCAGCTTCACATACCATCAGTTCAGGTGTACTGTGAAAGTTGTGTTTTATTTATGGGCTCACAATATCTTTGGTGGTTCTAGACTGTGTGGCACCCTGGGAAAACCCCGCCCTTCAGTGCCATCCATCACCACTGCTAAAATAAAGATATTGTAACAACACAAATAAATAATTATTTCAAACAAACAAGCACTTTAAACAAAAAATTTTTTTCACTGAATTCTAACACCAAAGACTAAACCTTTCCTAACCCTGACTTTTCTGACATTATTTGATGGAAAGTCATCAATTACACCATCATATGTAATCTGCTCATGGGAATTTCAGGGTTAATTCTTATAATAGCAGCACCACTAAGGTGTTCTTTTTAAGGGCCTGTAAATGTGCATTGAAATACAGTCTAACACTACTTTGATAAACATAATTAGGGCAGTGACAAAAACGGTTTGGCAAGATGAGAAATTCAAAAATCTTTTTAAAAAACTTGTTTTAAAAGCATGCATCAGGTTTATTTCAATGCACATAGTGTATTTATGTTAATTTTATGCAATAAAAAATTACATTTGCACAATTTTTATGAAAGTTAAGACTGAATGGACCTGAAAATGTCAAGTGGTGTAACTGCCAATTGCGTGAAAGAATGCGAAATATTAAATATTTTTTCCACCTTGATGGCATGTAAGCATAATCATCAAAATAATAATAATAATAATAATAATAATTTTAAAATATAATTATATTAATTATTTGTCTTGACATATGCTGAAAACAGCTCTGTTTTCTAAATAATCTTTGACAAATGGTGTAAAAATGTTTGTAAAAAAATTTTTTATTAACTAGATTATTCTATTTTATTCCACTTTTTTATGAATATATTTATATTTACATTAAAAAATTCTAGTTACACCAACTGACACAGACTGGTTACACCACATTGACATTTTTGCCCAAAATATTCTGTCAAAGTGAAATAAAACCAGAAATTTTAGACTTGGTCCTCAAAAAAGAGAATGTATGCAGGTAATCTGCAAATTTATTTGAACCCTTTTATATTTTATTGAACCATACAGACACAAAAAAATTTATGTCAGGTCATTGTCCCAATTATGATTTTCCATTTAAATATTCCTTTATTCAAATGTAAATGTAATTGCGTATCAAACTTTGAAAGTTAACCAAATCAATAACATGAGTGACCTGAGCCCATATTAGGTACCCATTTTTCACAGGGTAACTGACATGGGTGCAGATCAGTCATTTTAACGGGTTACTGAGGCAAATATCACGTCTACGTTTTACGAATATGACAAAACTTTGAATATGAGATTTGACATAGCCAGAAACTTTCAAGTAAAAAGTGTTGTTGATGTTTATTTTTTTATGGTTATGCGTCTTTCAGGCACAGAGAAAGTGCGTCAGGCTCTGGGCTGTAAACATCTTCATGTGGTGAATCCTGATTGGCTGTGGAGCTGCCTGGAACGCTGGGAGCGAGTGGAAGAACAACTCTTTCCTCTCAGAGAGGACTATAACAAATCACACAGGTATTTTTATCACACTCGCTCACATTTTTGTGCCCTTTTTATCTTTACGCATCCGATTCAGTGTTGAACAGTAAAGTTTTGCTGCATCAGTGTTTTCTGTGTAGTTCAATAAAACTTTTAGTGCGTATCATAGCTCTTCAGGATAGAAAACGTTCAACGCTACTGTAAAGTTTAACCATAAACCATCAGATTGTGCTGATCCTACAGTATTACATTTAAATAAGAGAGAGAATATTTGCAGACATTCACCTAAAAATGTAAAATTGTGCAATCATTTATTCCAATTCCCTCATGTTAAACTGTCTGTGACGCATAAAAGGAGAACGTGTTTATCTATTTAAAATCATCTGCATATCAGCCATAACATAGCTGATATAAGAGACCAATCCAACGTTTATCTCTGTGTAAAATAATTTTAATACTTGCTAAAGCAAAATATAAATAATAAGTTAAATATTTAACTCAACCTTTCATTCAGGAGCAGCAGTCCCGGCACATTTCCAGACGTCCAGGGTTCTGTCCCGAGGCCTCTGTTCCAGCCCCTTCCCGTCCAGCACAAGTCGCCGCCAGCGCCAGAGATGCGAACCTACGACAATGTCACTGGCAAACTGATTCGCAGGGGACCGCAGGCCTCTCGCCCTCCCTCTTATCTTCACTCGCATGGATCCTCTATGTCTCTGCAAGCACAGGGAGATCTGTCCACGCCCAGGTACTCTCATTATCCTGCCGCCTTATTGTGTGTGTGTGTGTATTAAAACTTCGCAAAGGCATTGAATTTCAAAGCACCAATTTCTTTACTTAGATTTTAACAGGTATAATATAAATCAATCATATAATTTCCTATCATAAATCAGTCCCAATCTGTCAAACACTACCTTTCATATTACAGGGATCATTTCCTGCACATCGTTTCCATTTTCGCAGTATTTCTTTTTCGAAAATTGGTTCTTTCTGACCATTTTCCTCTCCTTACTGTTAGACCCTAGTGCTTTACATGTAAAATGTGACCCTGCCTGTGAAAACCCAAAATTTTTTTGTACATAAAATCGTTCTACATAATGTTAAATGCATTCAGTAAAAGTATAACCTAGATATCTCGATCTTAATAATAGTGCAACTATATGGTTGAAATCAAACTTTGCATACGTCATCAAAGTTCTTACATTTCAGTTAAAATACATTAGAAAATTAAGATTTATTTCTTTTAAGACATACAATCATTGTGGTTTAATTCTTACCTTGAAATGTAACGGTTGCTTTTCTGAAATTAAACCTGAAATATTAAACCTTGATGACTTATGCAGTCGACCAACGCGACTTCGGGAGAACGCACCCGAAATTCTGTTCGGGACGTGTCCGACGCAACTGGCACGGATGGCCACCCTACTCTGTACAGCGCCCAGGCGCGGTTTGGTTAATCGCGCCCCGGCTGGGTTGCAGGGGTGGGCTGGAGCGCGGTTCACTTGGTCTCAGTGGAAGGCTATGGTGTGATCGCAATCGCGTCTGAGCGGGATTCAAAAGGAGAGACATCAATTGCACGACCACTCACCTTCATCTGCCTCCGTAAAAACCTTTTGATGGGTGCGGCAGGGTTACGTGAATGTCCGAGGTGCACACGAAAACTAAGCAATATGATAGGCATGTGAGAGGGCTGTCTGTCATCGCGCAACATACAATTCTGAATAAAAAAACACAGACTTAATGTGTTGCAGTGTTAAGAGAGCACTTTACTTCCTGTTTTCTTCAAAACCATCACATTTTAATGACGAAAGCACGCCCGGCCTCAGATCGATAAAGTACAGTGTGAATGCGTGCATCTGGGGGAGTAGGGTGGGGTGACAATTGTGCTGGGGTTTGGTTTGGTTTGGATAATATGAGTGTGCCCTAAAATGTATTTATGAGCTACCCAGGCCTCCAGTATCCCAAGCACAACACATAACGTCTGTCATCCGAATAATAAGTTGTTTATGTTTGTACTGTACCATAACTATAAAAAAGCCTTAAGGATCTATGTTATGAGGTTGCAGCAGGTTTAATACAGAGAAGTTTCGATAACAGCAAGAGAAATCATGCCCTGACAGTATAATGTTTTCATTAGCGTGGAGACCTCCTGTATGCCCCAAACACCTCTCGCGCAGTCATTTTTTGGTCCCCCGTTACAAAGCGCCTTTGGGAAATGTGCCCGGTCAGCGAAATTCTCTTCAGTGCATGTGTGCTGTGCTTGCTTTATTTTTTCGTTTTGTATTGAATTTCTCATGGAGTCTATTTCACATTCATCTCAAAGCTCTGAATAAAATCAAAGGGAAATAAAGCATTATGCTTTGGCAGATCTGGGGTTGTAAAACACAAATTATAAGCGAATTTCGCCATTGGCCAATGCTTTGACAAGAGTAAAATATAAGCAAGACTGTAAATGATGATAGAATGAGATGAAGTGGTATGCCTTCTGTGCCAAAATGTGCCGATGAGAGAAATCTTTATGAAAAGATGCAAAACTTGAGATGAATAGTGCACAACGTGCCTGCCAGTGTTCCTATCTGGTTATTTATGAGCATTCAGTGCTGTTCAAAGAGACACTGCGGAGAATTGATTTAGATGAACTAAAACACATCAGTAGCATGTTAAGAAATGAGCTATTAGCATAGTAATGATAGACATGTGGTCCTAATGGTATCCATCTTATTATTACCAACATGCCTTCCCATAATACCTACTGGTCTGTTTTCAATCACGGCAACTTTATAATTGTTCGCCTTAATATGTGATGGTATAACTACAGCGCTCCAGATGGGTACAAGCGAGGCGCCTGGAAGCTGAGCTGATATTTCATAATGAGCTCTCACCACTGTTTTTAGCTCGTTCTGTGTCTGCGGCAAGGCCTGATGTGTTCGAGTGAATAGCCCGGACCGCATGGAGCCCGGTTACGACGTGTCACATGTACGATCACATCGAGTGCTCTTGCGTCGCTGATGAGATGATGTACTGGTCTCCTGGCAACAGAGCTTGTTGAACGGTTCAAGAACAGAAAATGAGAGGCCACGAGCGTCCGTGCAAAATCACCCATGTTCATTTTTTGTTGCTAGGTAGCGAAGGAGAAGAGGACTGTATGTGCCGCTACATCCGAATACATGTTTTTACAAGAGCCATCTAAAACAAATTGCTAATTTAAGAGAGAGAGCTGTTCAGAGATTGTCCACGGTCATGAAATGTCATGTAACTGTGACTACAAGGGCTTAGAAAAGTTATACAAGGATGTTATTTAAGCTGTGACTTTCCATAAAGTTTAGTGAAAATTTGTTTTGTAGTTTAGCTTTAATATACTTTGACTTTTAAATAGGGATGCACCGATAGGATTTTTTGGGCCGATACCAATACAGATTTAAACAGACAACTTCTGGCCGATACCGATGCCGATACCGATATTAAACACTTGTATACAATACTATACAGTTACATATAATGGATTTCTTTATGCAGTTAATTAATAAACAATCGGTATCTGCCTTTCTCGTGCTATTGCCGATATGCCGATGGTTTCAAAATCAGCAAAAATCGGCCGATTAATATCGGCGGCCGATAAATCGGTGCATCACTACTTTTAAATGCCTATTTAGTAGTCCTGGAAAATCGATTGGTCAACACGAAGCTGGAATGCTTTTCATTTCACAACACAAAGGCTTTCCATTGCAAACAGTACAATAAGATTCAGTTATTCAGCATTTCATTGTGTTTGGTTGTGCATTTAATGTTAAAGATGGGAGACATGGCCCTGACCCAAGATCAGTTCTTTTAATTGTCCTGATATTGTGAAGGTTGAAGTTTCAGTAGACGTGTGACTGGACTTGCTGTGCGTGAATAAATGGAATAATGCCTTTGCAAGGCAGCAGTAGAGTATTGTAAAATGTTGAGGTATATGAAAGTTTCTAGTCTTGTACAGTCTATAGTTGAATGAATGGGCTTGTACGTTGAATAGTTTGCACGTAATTTCAGAAATATGTGAAATCCTTGTCTGAAAAGTTTTATATAGACCTTGAAGTTGAACTTTAATATGAAGTTTTAGATTTGAATTCAGGGAAGCATATTTTAAATGATTATTACATTTCATGTATGTGAATTTATACCCAGCAAATGTAAATACAGGTAGCACTGGTGCCCCCAAATTGAAATTAGGAGCACCAGCAAAAAATTAGGAGCATCCATTGAAAATTATAGGAGCTACACAACTTCATTATCCTGAAGATTAAACGCTTGAACAATCATACTCAATCTTAAATTAGTTGTCATACACTTGACTTGTGCTTGGCCTTATGCACTTATGCTTAAAATGTGTAGATGTGGCCCTATAAAAACATTTAATGTTCTTTTTAATTATTTTAAACTCAAGTCCCATTATTTTCTGTTTAAATTTTACTGTATTTCGTATTTTCTCTTTTAATTTTTTATGGTTAATTACATTTCACTTATCAAATAGCATGCTTAATAAACTGATTGATCTTGTCTAAAATAATCAAATAAAAATAAAACAATTAAATATTTTTATTTTATTAAATTTATATTTTTTGTTGAAGTGCTGCATAACAAAACTTTGTTTTAAGTTTAAAATGAAAGTACAAATCTTTTGAGTGATTATTTTGTGTCATAAATAATTTATTTTAAAAGTAGATTTTGCTACAGTAGTAATATATTTCTGTCAACTTTATTACGTTTCACAGACTTTTATTCTAATGGGTTGTCAGTGTGTATTTGTCAATGAAACGATGAAATCCGCTCTGAATATGGACTTTAATAAGTATTTGAATATGTATTCGTGTCTTTGGATGCTAAAAACAGCGCACAACTGAGTCATCTTTATAAAGTTTAATTGGTCTCTATGAGAAGTTGGCTAATTATTCCACAGTATATGCAAATGTTTTGTAAAGAAATTAAAAGGGGTCACACCACAACATCATTTGCACTCACTCCCAAATATATTTTGAGGTTGCTCCAATATCATTTCAGGAGCATATGCAAGCACAATGGTTGCAATTTTGAGCCCTGTAAATATCTAAGATATTACGTGAAAGTTTTCAAATAACTTCAGTAATGAGATTTTAGTCGGCACTGATCTTACCGATCTTAGTTTTTCGATATGTATACGCGCACATCGGAAGAGCTCTCCGAATCTGTCTCATATAAGCAGGAGTAGATGGTTTGTTTAACTCCAGCCTCACTTTGTGTCTCCACTGTGAGTTCAGACTCAGAGTTGATTTGCTTGGCAGACCAGTCTGGAACTTACCCACAATCCTCTTGAGTCAGGCTCTGTTTCTACAGAAACCATTCAGCTGCCCACAGTTCTAGAATGCAAAGAGATGAATTTCTGAAACGATCAGGTCTTTACTCTGCATTGGTTTTTCTCTAGTCCGGTGTTATATTGTCATCAATTTGATGTTTATAAAGTTTCCAGATTCAGCGCATATAACACTGTGTCCTAACTAGATGCGGCAAAATATGATTCCATTGATGAGCAATTTGTCTGTCAATACTTAAAGAGGTGTAGCACGATCCAGTCAATCACAAGACACAGCCAATCAGAACACATTTGCTCTGTTTGCATTTGTTCTGTTTTTTTTTTTGCTCTCTCACACTGCAACTGAGGAGCGCACACACATACTGATGCATCCCTCTGCTTTTTATGGCTTGTGCAACTTTAGGGATTTGTTTTATATTGCTGATTTTAAACTATTAGCAGTCTGTAAGCATTCTCTCCTCTTCCATGTTTGATGATTAATATTCATTATCCACAGAATTTTCTTTGAATGAGATTCCCGTATAGGCGGAGCTGTCATGCATTTCGTCGCAGAAATAGAAACCATTTCTAAAATAGAAATGTTGAGGTGTCGTGGATGGTTAGGACAAAAACTCTGTTTAAAATGGAAAGATGACTTTTATCACATGTTGCGCCACTGCGTTGCGTATAAGAACATGGTGTGAAGCAACTTTTAATTTACATTTAGCAACTAGTTCTATAAAATCAAGTAAGAAAATCAAAAAGTTTAATCCAAAATTAAAATATGCATAAAATGAATGTAGGCGAATAGAACTGTTATTAATAATAATCTACTATAAATAGATATTATTGATTATAGGGATGGGCAAGAGTACTCGATTGCTCGAGTACTCGAACGTGGCATCGATGATCGATCACGAAAACGATGATCATGTGGGTTTATTTATTTATTTATTGTGGATATGGCGGCATTTGGGTGTCTGGTAAGCATTACAAGCGCATGTGGTAGTTAAGACTGGGTCTGGAGATGCGTGTTTGACGTCGTGTCGAGCTACGCAGACCAACGTATGACATCAGTAGCATTACCATGCGTGATTCAAAAACAAACAGCTAATTCCGCGCGACCGCGCATCAGCAACCCGCCGGTCCGCGTAATGCGCGGCAGCCCGCGAAGCCGGTCACACCTCACATCACTGAGGCACTATGGTTTAAAAGGATGCCGTGATTTTCGGAAATACAGTCAGTCAGTTGCAAAATGTACAGCGCCGTCAAAAGTTCAATGGGTTATCATCTCATATTTAAACATCAAATGTCAAGAGATAGACTTTACAAACCTAATGTACAACGGTGTTAAGTAGTGTGACAAGGTGAATAAAAGGTGATGGTATTTACAATATTTACAAGTAACAAATAACAAATACACAAAAGGGGAAAGGGGCACGAGCGGTGCCAAAACAAAGAAACAAACAAAACAAAACCGTTCTAGCTAACGTTTAACCCTCTTACCTACGCTATAAAACAAAAAGGTAATTAGATAAATCTATAGCGTCACACGACGCCCTAACTTACCTACACTATCTACCCAAACACAAAACGTACAGAGGGTGGCACACGCTCCTAAACTAGTGTCTCTAATACAGTAATGGTAACCTACGTGTTGCACAATGTATGTCACGTGACGTACTTACCTGTCCGCTTTCCCCAATATCAACCAGGTCACACACAACAGAGCGAATGAACACTAACGTACAAACGCATAAACAAGTGACCAATAAACTGGGTACGAACAGTCTGACATACACATTGAGAAACAACACAGCAAATGAGTTTGACACAGTATAACACAACAACAGGGATTTAACAACATCAGTAACCAGCGTACTCGCATGAATGAACAGCGGTGAGATTTAAATAGGCGGTATCGGGTATTGATTGGTGGATCGACGAGTGACGTCACACAGGATAATTAAGATTGACAGGAAAGGTGTCCAATGGCCGGGATCTGAGAAGACAGACAGCGGAGGAGAGAGAGAGAACAAAAAGAACACAAAAAACCAACAAACAACAGAGCACGTAACACGCAGCTTTTCCTGTTAGAGGTTTCTATTAAAAACATTTAATTCATTAAAAATCTAGTATGTGTTCATTGTTCTATCATAGTTTCTTCGAAATTAAGATTTATTTGAGTGTTTTTAATAAAAATATTTTAATTTTCACCTTGATGTGTACGCCCCACCCCTTTGATTGCCCCACCCCCAGTTAATCGAGTACTCGTTCTTCAGACCTATGGATTAATCGAAATGAAAAAATGACATAAATGCACATCCCTAATTGATTATATCACTTTCTTTATGATAATTAATAAAAAACATGTCACTTACTGATCACTTTTTTGTTGCTGTTCATTTTTTTATTCATTTGCATTAGTGGACGTATTTTGTTATTCGGTGCTGTGATGAACACAAAAATATTGTGACAATACCTGTAACGGTTTTATAGATGGTTTCAGCAGCAACAACATAAACAAACTAGAGATGCACCGATAAATCTTTCAATAACCGCTATCGGTCGATAAATGCAATTTTAAACTTGGCATTATATGAATGAATCACATTTAGAACATTTAAAGGGGTCGTAGCGTGAAAATCAGCGTTTTTCCATGTTGAAGTGCTATAATTTGGTCCCCAGTGCTTTTTTTACCTAGAAAAAAGTGATATAGAACAACCCAGCAACTTGTTTTGGTAAACCATTCTCTGTAAGCATGGGAAAAATTTGGGTCATTCAGATTTCGCCTGTTTATTGACGTAGGTAGCAAGTCTAAATACATTAATGCCACCCCTTAATCTACACTATCCAACCATGGCACTGCCATTTAGTGCAGAGAGAAAGAGAGATAAAAAATAATTGACAGCACAATTGAGTTTTAATTTTAACAAACAAACCTTGTGATCAATGTTTGCATTTCATCTGCTCATTTGTATTTTAAAGGACACACCCAAAAACAGCACATTTTTGCTTGCACCAACAAGGTGGCAATTTTAACATGCTATAATAAATTATCTGTGGGGTAACTTGTCCTTTAAAGGCGGAGTGCACGTTATCTGAAAAACGCTTTGGAAAAGAGAGTCGGGCCAACTACCAAAACACACTTGTAGCCAATCAGCAGTAAGGGGCGTGTCTACTAAACAACATCGTTGCCTGGGTTGCGTATGTGTGGGCCGGATCTATCAAAAGAAAGTCCAGACTCTATTGTGGTAGGGGTGTGTTTGTTTAGGTGATTTCAACTGTCAACATTGGCTTTCAGAGATCATGGACCCTGCCTTTAACAGTAGTTTATTTCTCATAACAAGGGAAATAAATGACAAGTAAATAACGCGTTAGATATGATATCTGGACGAAGGTATCAACTACTACACTGTTACTGTGTAAAATAAATGTATACGATGTTAGCCACAGGTCTTTGTATTCTTGCCTGGCTGCCAAACCTCTTGCACAGTTGTGATTCATGCTCGTCGTCTCCCCTCATCTTCAGCAAACCAAAACATTTTATTTTTCGACAAGGTATTTCTTTTAGAGATCAGTTTAGCCATTAGGCAGACCGAAAAAGAAATACAGACTGCAAGTTCACCTAGGTTAAGACACCTAACTGCGACAATGCGTGTGTGTGATGAAACCGTCTATACGTGCTGTCATGTTTTTTTGCACTGTTTCTGGATGAAGGCAAGACTGCTGACAGCGAGTCGTGTTGACAGAGTTCAGGAAAAACTTTCTAATGTCAAGTTTAATATGAATTTGTGCTTAAGGTGCATGACAAAAACACATATACACACTTCAGTTAGTGCGGAATAGATGCGATTTTAAATCTTTATATTAGTTGTGTATTGTGTGGAATTGGCATACGCCACGTTAAAAAACATTTTACATGCTGCGATTTATAAGCTTAATAATTTTTTTTAGATCGAAGTATTGTGTTTACATGAGATGAAGTGTAATTGTAAAATTTCCACAATCTCATTATAACCTCATTATGGAGGTGCATGTACGTAGTCATGGTTATGTTGTTACAAAGTGACAGGTTAATAAGCAGGTCATAGTAATCGGGACCCACCTTTTCCCTGTATTTCACCTTTAGCCCCATATGTTACACCACATGTCAGGTGCTCTGTTAGTATGCAGAATTTTGTTAGTATGCAACTACATTTAGCAAAAAAAATTAATTTTGTTGATTAATTTGTCTTCTTTGAGAAGACGCTACTGGTAGAATGATAACACACTTTAATCAAAGTGTACAACTGAAGTACCTGGATGCTGCGTATAACAAAGGTCAAGGACACATGCATGTGAATTGACAGATGCAGCCTGCAGCAAGTGGTTTGCGTTACATTAGTATTCTCAACCTTTAAAGGTGTTGCAACGGTTTATTGCTCTAGATTGCCTAGTGATTACTTCAGATCAAGCCAACATGTTCACTTTTTCAAGTATCCATATCAGCTGAATCCAGCTAATCTTTGTATTGCATATCTAAGTTTCACAGGAGTGTGGAAATAGTGTTTGCATTTCAAGTAGGTTGGGAAGATATTCCTTACAAAATTTCTTTTGAGGGATGATAGATAGAGCATGATGCTGGCAACGCCAAGGTCATGGTTTGGTTGCGCTGTAATATACTGAAATGTGTACAATATAGCTTATAAATCACATGTGAAAGTTAAATTCTTATTGGCCTAACACTGTTTTGGCGTAAAGGTGTAAAACTAATGTTGGTATTGGGGTTGCAGGTCTCTCGCGTGAGGGCTCTTGCTTGAGGAGAGACCTCATGACTACGTACATGCACCTTCGTACATGCACCTTCATAATGGTCTCTCGCGTGAGGTTTCTTCGCGTGAGGTTTCTTCGCGTGAGGTTTCTTCGCGTGAGGTTTCTTCGCGTGAGGTCTCTCGCGTGAGGTCTCTCGCGTGAGGTTTATTAAAGCACACGGAGCCATTTTCCTCTTGGTTAACATATTTACCCAAAATGCCTTTTGCACTATTGACTGATTGCATTTACCCTTGCTTTACCAGGCACTGATTGGGAGTCAGTGTGTTTGTGGATTAATTGTTAGTGTTTTTCTTCAGGTTAGGTCAGGGGTCTCAGCAGCAGGAAGGGGTTGCAGGTTCGAGTCGCGACAATGAGCAGCCCGGACCCTCACGGAGGAAACGCCAGCCCAGCATGTCTGAGTCCATGCCACTGTATACACTCTGCAAGGAGGACCTGGACAGCATGGACAAAGAGGTTAAACAAACACACACACACACACACACGCACACACACACACACACGCACACACACACACATTTAAACACTGACATGTCAGTGCTGTTGTTAACTGGTGTTAATTGTTTAGGATTGTTTACAGTATTCATTTTAATGAATTCACGATCTAGCCAACATTCTATTCGTCCCACATCGCAAAGCTTTTAAGTTTCAGACAAGCAAATTAAAAATCCTGAAAGAATATCCTGAAGAAACCTCTTGGAAGTAAGCCAACATTCATCACCCACTTTGAGTTGCGAGGATGCAGAGTAATGCAGAGACTGTTTGAAGAAAGTGTGTAGGAAGAAAATGACTAAGATCATAGCACAGAGCAAATTAAATTGCTACGAGTTTTTGAAAAGGGGAATTAAATGATGTTCCGGTCTGATAAAAGTGCGTTTGCCAAATAGGAAGTTCAAAGACTTGGATTTGTGCGGTTTTCCATTGGTGCCATTCTTTGTACCATTGTTCCATTATCTTTCCCCAGCGCAATTGCACGAGGAACAGTTTTCATCTAAATGTTGATGTGATTTTAATTAAAAACGAATAGTCAAACTAAACTATTGTTCATTTCATGGTAAGAAATCATGGAAAAAAATTGTAAATGAACATGCATACATAAGGTGCAATAACTGGAGACAGAGTTATGGGGGTTTTTGCTTGTGCTGAGTTTGTATTATTGCAGGTTGAGTCCAGGCACATACAGTTTATATTGCTTTGCTTATTTTTGAATGCAAATCTGAGCCTTTCTTTCCTCTCTGACCTTGCTTTTCATTTAAAGTTATTATCCTGCAGGCGGGCTCTGCTTTATTTATTAATGATTTAATCTAATGATCCGGGTAGCATCAGAATTGGCCACGGACACGATAATAAAATAATGCATTGGATTATGTGGTCTGCATGGATTAAGTTTTTCTCCAGTTTTGTAGCCATCAGCAACGGTTTTGCTGCATCAGGCTTTGCGTGAAATGGGTTTTCTTTTTCAGCTTTTTCCTTTTACACTTGTCTAGTCGTCTTTTCGCTTTTCCCCCGAAGTGTGAAAAAGAAAGATGCAGCTCCTTTTTAAAATCACTGACCTAGAAACATTGCTTCGGTGGGCCTTTGACTTCTTTCTCATTTGTCTGGCCTGTCTCAGTTCTCTGTTTGGCTGTTATAACATCTCAGCAGTTCGCGTTGAAATCCTGTCATTGCTGACTGTGTTGATAACCACTTCTGAGGTCATGCAAAGGCCCTTGTTTCAGCGTCTCACCCTCTTTCTGACATGTACAACTAAAGCAGAGTCATATTTTGTACGGTCAACACAAACACAGGGTTGTAGGTTTGGTTTTACAGTAGCTTTGGTAGGGCTATTTTTTAACCCTTGAAAGCTTTTAGATGCACAGTGTGAAACCGTTTTGCATTTCTCCACTTACCCCAAGATGCTTCTTAAAAAGCATTGAAGGAATTATATTTTAAGCTCTTACTGACTTTTTTATTATTCAGTCCAAGTCAGTCATTTTTAATAAAAAGGAAAAACAATTATATTTTTCACCACATAGTATATAGTAGGGCTGGGTATCGATTCAGATGTTCCAGATCAATTCAATTTCGATTCACAAGCTATCAAATCGATTCAATTCTCGATTCGATTCCGGTTCTTGGAGCGTTTTTTATACTCGATTCTCGATTCAACTCAATGAATATTGATTTAATACAAATACTATATTAATAAAAAAGAACAGTGAACATAAGTTAACAAGTGGGTAATTAATAAAAATAAATTAAAAGCTACAATACTATCGTTGTCGTCTTGCTTGCAAAATCTTAAATGCTTCCATACCTCTTACTTTTTATGTGAAGGTGGCATCAACATTGATGAAGCACCTAAAACTGCCATTTTAAGCACTGAATGAAAGAATGACAGGCTCGCCTCTGGCTCCTTGGTAACATTGCGCAATGCAAAAAAGAGGGTGACAAAAAGACTAGTAATTTAATTAACGTTAATCTTACGTTCAATGTTTGCTGAAAAAATCGATTCTGCTCTTTGAGAATCAATTCTAAAATCGGCCACGTAAAAAAAAAGATTAATCGCAAATAAAAAAAATTGCCCAGTCCTAGCCCTACATGCCTTTAAATCAAAAAGTTTTTGGAACATTAATAACATTTCCGTGAAGTGATTTAAAACCTTTGAACTATAGTGTATACCATTCAAGTGATTTTAAATGTTGAAGTCAACATCCTGAAGCAAAATTTTTGCACGTAAAAAATAAATACGACCCCATGTTGTGTCAATCACATTTTCACACTGACTCCGAAACTTTGGATGAGGTTTGATTTTCTGTGTTTTTTGGATCTGTAGCAAGTGTTTTGAGAGGTGTTTTGACATCAGAGCCACCGTGCAAGTGAATGCCAAAAACAAGAATTGCATCTGACAAGTTGATCCACATCGTCTCGCAGCACAGAGTGTGACTAACAAGGTGAGGAATACAAAGAGACAGAATATAAAGACAGATAGAAAGTGCCGTGATTGTCTGGTATTGTAGATCAAACTTGATATGTAATCTCTGCATTTAACTCACGCTGAGAACTGAGAAAGCTGCCTTGCTCAAGTTAGGTAAAAGATAGCTTGTTGCTATTCATCTATTTGCAGCGAATAGTGCTAACGTTGCGAAGACTTCATTTTGTATTGTTTTGCGTTTTGCAATTGATTAATTAATTTGCATTTGGATACAGTGTGCAAAGATATTAAGAGCCAAAACACTTCTCTCTGCCACATCTCAAAGAATAAATAACAATTACTTTATACAGACACATCCTAGATTACATTCAGTTTAATTGCTGTTGTGCAGAGTGTAAGTACAGGGCCGGTGAAATCCAGTTAGCATCTATTAAAAAGCAAATGTGCAAAAATGCCATACACAGGTTACAGGTATGAATTCATGGTTGAAAGGGAGTAAAGGAGTTGGCTCAGCACACAGCCCTGTGGGATGCCAATGTTCAGGATGAGGGTGGAGGAGATGTAGTTGCTGATCCTAACAGACTGTGGTCCTGTTATTAAGAGAGGTCCAGTTGCATAGAGGAAGGGCTGAGATGATGGCATTTTAGGTTTGGACTTGTTAGGTTTATAGGAGAGCAAATAAACCTATTTAATTGATACACAACTTATGTCAAACTCACAACATAAATTTTTCGTTGTCATGTCATTTGTATGTATTTCTTGTATGAGTTAGTCAATTGACATGTATTGGTAATGCTACATCTTTACTATTATACACTCTGGTCATGTACACAAATAATGCAACAAATGCTTTTGCATCATAAAGTGAGAATTTTATATTGACTGGAAACAGTAGTGGTGACAAGTCTGGTTATATTGAAATGACAAAAAAAATCTGGTTTTAATAAACTGCTGAGTTCTATTAAACACATTTTTCTGACATTAATTTGTTCCAAACCATGACATTGAAATCAACCCCCACAGTGGGAGTCCAGTCAGAACAATCTAATTACAATTCGGACTTGAAACTTACTGGTACTGTCTGCCACTGCTCAATTTATCCAAATTGTTTTATTAGGTTAAAAGGTGTAGTCACCAAATGTGGGGGTTCAGCAGAGGTGAAGAAGACTGAGGCGACTGCACCATTAAGGGCTCATTATAGTTGTGTGTACGTCCTATGGCATAGGATATGCATCGGTTGTCATATATATTTCTGCGTCGACCGCATCGATGTGCAAACACGCAGATCGCTGGTAGGAAGCTTCCACACGTGTAACCACGTTGGTAGCGTGACTGTCAATGAAGAAGCAGCTTGGCAAGTTTAACTCACAATTGAAGCTTGTTGTGTATGTTTTGAGAAGACCAGCAGTGATGGAAGTAAATAAAAAGCGACTTTTGTTGCAGTTTCAGCTAAATCACGTCTTTGTTGTCACCGTCGCAAACAGAAATACCTATGACGCAGTTTTTTTACTTGAAGGGTGGGGTTCTAATTGACCAATCACTCCGCTTGCGGTCCGTGTAGAACTGAAGCGCTGTTAAAAATTTGGCAAGCTGCACGTCTGGATATGCCAAGGCTACGGATAACATACAGCGTAGACCTTACGCATGACTATAAATTAAGGTTAAAAGCTTTTCGAAAAACCACTCTCACGGTTAAGGGGGCACCACTGCGGATTTACACCACTGCTTGGAGAAGCTTGCTGGAGTTGACTCCGTCGTACACTGCAAAATAGCTTTTCATCACACACACCAAAGCAATTATAGACTCTAGGAAGAAGAGAGGACAGTTTAAGTAATAGAAGAACATGTTGACCTCAATGTAATCGAATGTTAATTGTTGCTTCCGAGATCATACTGAGAATCTTTTAATGGTTTCTGAATTGCTTGATCTCATGCTTTGTTCATTGCTTTCCGCTCTTCCGCTCGGTCATTACTCATCGCCCCTTTTGAGTTGAATAAACTTACAGTAATGTTGGATAAATAAACATTTCCATTTATTAATTTTTGTACAAAATTTTAAACAATATTATTGGAAGTTGAGCTATCCATTCTCCTTTAAAAGGTCACCAAATGTCTCCGTTGTATCTTTACATTAGAAGAACAAAGAAATTGATTTAGGTTTGTAATAACATGAGAGTGAATAAATGATGACCGAATTTTTATTTTTGGGTGAACGATCCCTTTAATCCGATCTTCTGTTCATGCGCAAAATGCAAATAACATATTCATTACTCTGCCTTAAGAAACTTGCAATAACTTATATCACTGTATGTTGAGCAGCGGATGTGCACCTGCTGTGCATGGCCAAGCACGAGCAAAGGGAGAGAGTGAGAGACGGTGGCAAGATTGACAGGAGGAAAAAGCGGTCTAACAACGTTTTATTTCTCGTTTAGTATAAGCATGTTTATCATTGTAGGACTTTACTGGTTTTAGGAAGTTTTTATTACATACTGCTGACGTTCTTCGTCATTTTATGACATGAGTCTCTCGTTCTCCGTCCTTGTGCATATACCCACCCCTGTGTCTTTCTCATACATTCATGGATGTCTTGACTAAATGATAAATGAAACTTGTAGTGGTGTATGTTTTCGCATCTTTCTCTGACACTTTAAAATGCGTTCACCTACATGTTTGCTGAATTTGTGCGTCTCTTACTCTGTGCTGGTTACTATCTGATAGCGTCATCAAAGACATTATTGTTTGGTCAAATTTATTCAGCATTTTCACTTGTTGGCGAATATTCGGTGCGTCCATATTGCAAATGCATTGAATTATGTGAATTACCTGCCTCGAGGCTTGACAGCCTCGGTCACTGTAAGCCTTTTTATGTAAAGAGCAGCTTTGATGTTTCTGCTTTTATTGTACACCGTGTCAGTCAGTCATGACTTTTATGTAAAAATGTGCAAATTATTTATGCTTAAATTAACACATCCTCAAGCTCTCAGTGAGCAGAGGGAAATGTTCAAGTGTTCAAATGAGTTTTTGTTCCTGAGGGCACCTGGAGCATTTTGTGCTAATGCGACATTTCCATCTGTGAAAGTAAAGCTCTGCAGTGTTTGATCAGAGACTAAATGGTCTCCTGGGGCTAGATGGACTAAAGGTTTGGAGTGAGGTCAAATGGCTGGTCACTTTGCTTGCTACAGAATGGCTCATTTGATCAACAATTCTCTGTTTTAGAGCTCTGTTCCAAAACGTTCCAAAAAAGCTTGTTTGTACACAATATAAAAAATGCAGCATGAGGTTAATGAACTTAATTATGCAAGTCAGTTCAACCTACTCTTTTAAAGTGCACCTATTTCATTGCTAAACATTTTTTTATTTTGTGTATTTGGTATAATACAATGTGTTTGCGTGGTTTATGGTTAACAAACACATTCTTTTCCACATAACATACATTTTTGTAGCTCCAGATATACTGCTTTCCTCAAAGGTTCTGATTTTGTACAAAACTCATCCATCTGAAAAGCGCTGATTGGCCAGCTACCTCTGACGTCAGCCGGAAATGTGATGCTCCTTACCATGTTTGAAAGATTCGCTCACAATGCAATGCTAACAGGAATTAACTTGCAGGCTATGAGTCAAAGCGGGAGGAATTATGGTAATGTCGGTCTTGTCTACGTTAACAGGCCCAGGAAGTAAACTGTTGCCTACCATCCATGTGTTTGTTGTAGTCCAAGAAAAAAGATTTACGTTGAAAACGATAACCCGTGTCATTGTTTACTTTGGGGTTTGTGTACTAATACACACGTAGGGGCTGTTTACACTTGGTATTAAGATGTGGTTTTATCGATCGGATCACAAGTGGACGAGAGAGACACATTACGTTTACACCTGGTATTTAAATCCGTCTCTTTTGTCCACTTTCGACCACTTCTGTCCTGAATACTGTGAGGGGATGGGCTATGAGACGGTGGGCGAGTCTCTCTGCTGTCATTCAAACGCGAGCGGGAGTAATTATGAGTTTATATGGACGCAAACTTATAAAACGTTTTGAACACCGTTTACACCTGGCATTAACGTCGTCCACTTGTGATCCGATCGACGAAAACGCATGTTAATGCCAAGTGTAAACAGCCTCTTACACACCAAAGGAAATGTAAAATCGTAAATCAGAGGATAGTTGCTCTTTAAGTTTTGACTTGTGATGAGTTGATGTAACTTAAAAAAAATTGATATGCTATGTCGTATAATTAGATTTTTTGCAGAATTGGGCGTGCCTGAATTTAAAAGAGTAATTTACCCACATAACTTGAAGATAATTGATAAAAATTGCCTTTTTTACAGAAAACTTTGTTCTTCACAACTTGTATTTAAAACAATTGATGATACAGTTTGGAACAGACGGCTGATCCAAAGAGATTAATGGTTAAAGTAACAAAAATATTGGTTGATTTGATATCATTTTTTACAACTACACAGACAACTAGTGGGTAACTGAAATTGTAAGTGATTGATTTGGGAATATCACCACTCAAGATTTGATTATAGATTTAGTGCTAACTAGCACTAATTTGTTTTGAGATTGTTTATATTCCTGCTGTTTTATATGCTTGGATTGTGTATAAGCATATAATATAGAAGGCATAGTATTTGAGTAAAATAAACAATTTTCCCAAATCAATTGTTGATACATGAATGCACAGTTTTATAAATACACTTTAATAAATATATATTTTTAATCATACAGTCATATTTATGTAAAATAATACTTAACAGTTTTGACAGTTCAATGCGACTGTACCACCAAGCTCAGTGGGGTGTGCCACGATGGGCAACCAGTTATTGTTAAGAAAGTTTTTTGTGATAGGTGCTTTTAAATTAAGCTGCTGTGTGAGTGTTTCTGCATGCTGTGCTTTATCGTGCTCGCAGTCAACATAGTAAAATTGCCTTTGAGAAGTTTAATCTCATTCCTCTCATTTAAAGCCTCCGCTGCATTAAGTTGATCATTGTCTGACTTTAAATTGCATGTTGTGAGCAACCATTGTTATTTAGAATCCACAGGTTCATTTCTTCTGGAATTAACCTGAAAAGCAATTGCTTTTCTCAAGCCTGTTATTTACTTTTTTGCTCCTTGGATGTCTGTAGAAAAACTTTTTGATTTTGTGCACTATTAACTTGCATGTAGAGGATATTTATCTTATGCATGGTAAGGAGGAGATCTACAAATCCAGGTGCTCAGGAACTGTCCAATATTCATGCATTTTTAAGCACATTATTAGTTTTGTTAAAAAAAATATTTATAGTTCTTTTGCCTGTTGTTTATTTGTTTAATGTGACTCTGGACCACAAAACTAGTTCATAAGTTGGACAGGTATACTTGTAGCACATTTACTTGTAGTTACATTTCATTGTCAATAAACAGAAGCTTCCCATTGTGTCAACTTACCCCCTAATGTGACCGAATGTATAAATCTCAATTTCCAAAATAATTACCCTTATGACTGGTTTTGTGGTTTATGGTCACAAATGTCTTATTTCTGCTGTTGGAGGGTCTGTGTTTAGAGTCTATTTATTTAATTTACTACGAATACTATTTATGAACTCAATAGGAAAATGTTTTCTTATAAAGTTGGTGGCTTAAAACTACTTGGAGGTGCAAAATTTGAAAGCTTTTTATCTGAGTGTTAATCTGAGTTGTTAGCCGGTTACCATTAAATAAAAAATGCACTTATGCCTCAGCGCTGTGAATCTTCGACATGGGCATGAGACAACAAGATAACGTGTTTTCAAATGTCATCCGCTTCTTTTAGCCCCGCTTTGGCATTCTCTAATACTCAGAAATCTCTGGATGAGAGAAAAGCAAATCTTTAATTAGCTGCATTCGGCTGTTATCATAGTCAGGTACGAGACCCGGCGTGGAAATGTCACCAGTTGACCACAGCACCAAAATCATAATGTGGTTGTCTCAGGTTGTATGATTGTAAAAGTGGACATGACTTATGTGACCTTTCTCCATCCATACGGGATGCTTCCTGAAATACCAATGTGCAGTAACACAACAGGGTTTTATGGCGAAACTTGACCCTTAATACTGCGACTGCTCTGATGTTAAACCTTGGATCTGGTGAGGTCACATGTGACAGTTTTAAAATGATAATACTTTATTGCCTCATGTTCTCGTCCCATCTGATAGGAATAGATATGTCCAGGGCTGTATGTTATTGGATTTGTTGTGATATTGGCACAGTGGTAAGCAGAGATGAGAAGATCAGGTCAGATACGGGCTTCCCCGTACATCACAGTTGTTCTCTGCATGAACTCGGATGATTGTATCAATTTACTTTTTTGCTGTGACCAACAAAATAACCACTTATTTCCTCACAAAAGCAGTTTATTCAGGATTGTGAAGCCACTTCTTCTCTTGTTTATTTATGTTTTATTTTAACTCCTTCCCCGCCAGCATTAAACAAAAGTTTAATGCTATCCAGAAAATATTCTTCTATAAATATATAAACATACAATATACCAAATGAAATAACACACCCCTACTTAAAAAAATCCTACCTTTATTTGTTCTCTTTTTATCAACTCTCAAAAAATTTTATTAAGAAATTATAAGAAAACCTGGTGGATAATAGCGGTATTGCGGAATGGCAGGAAAGCGTTTTCTCTTTAATTGACGAGCTAACTCGTCAATGGCAGGGAAAGAGTTAAAGAATCAATCAAAAACACCCATAAATCATCAGTTTGAATCTTTCAACTCACACAATGAATCTGTCGAAATTGACAACAAAAAATAATTGTATGATGTAATTTTTGTAATAATTAAATCAGTGTAATTTTCTAACTGGTTGTGCTTGTTCACATGTTGTTCGTATTATAACTGTTGTTGGTGTTTTATTTTAAGGAAA
This sequence comes from Misgurnus mizolepis, assembly GCA_025389145.1. Lineage (NCBI taxonomy): Eukaryota > Metazoa > Chordata > Actinopteri > Cypriniformes > Cobitidae > Misgurnus > Misgurnus mizolepis. The sequence continues at coordinate 28,755,928 of JAIFKI010000011.1, read as the reverse complement.
GTTTTGTGTTTTTTCAAAGCTTGTGATTAATTGCATTGTGTTGTTTTGTGTTCACTGATGAGTTAGTGTGTATGTGACTGTGTGCGGTTGTTTGACACTTTGACTGCAGTTTCAGCACTGTTTTATCAGCATCACTGCACATTTCACACCTCAGCTTAACCTCTGCTAGCCGCAACACTTAAGTGCTAATGAGTTTAGAAATGAGCAAAGCATCTTCTTTCTGTATAGCTCTTTATCTCCACTGTATTTCCAGATCTTAAAAAAAACCTCTCAAGTGAGAAAACTAAAAGTTTAATGCAAGGGGTCTAAATTCACTTTGCTCCAAATGAATTTAGCGTGCATTATAATTCTGTCAAGGACTGACGGCGAAGCATAGCCTTTCTATTTCTGCATCATTGTTCGCTGATCACTATTGTGCAATTTCCACACCAGGCATATCAAGACAAAGCCAGAGCAGAAGCAGCTTGATGTTGAACTAGAGGTGCGCGTCAGGCTATGGAGAGCATCACACTGTCTATGTATTTCCTATGGGTTTATCATCAGCAAAGTCCTTGATTATTACGCCAGAATGAGAGTATAGTTCATAGCCATATCTGCCTAGAAAATCTCAACTTTTAATTTCCTGTCGGTCTTGGTATACGATGTAACTACAGAAGAGTCACGTTTTTTAAAAGGAAAAATATTGAAACTTTTTAGGGAATTTTTGAGCGTGATTGTAATGGTCTAATCAGATTCATTGGATTACGCTAAGCTATGTTAGAAGTGGTTCCGCCAGACCCAGAGATTTGCTGAATGGATTTTAAAACAGTAAAAGTCAAATTCTAGGGAAAGATGGAAAATGAGTTTTCAAAAAATGTGGAGTGTCCCTTTAATGCTTTCAAAAAGCTCAATTACACTTTTTGACATACAGGGCCAAAAGAAATCTGCAGACATTTTTGCTTTTTCAACGGAGTTGTTTGAGATTTTTTTTAATCTGCGGAATTCTGTGGACTGATTTTAAATGTTTTAAAAAGATGTAAAAGAATTTAAGCTATAAATATCGCAAATTAAATCTAAAATAATATTTTTTTAAAGATATAAAATAAAATAATACTATACTCTTTGAATACACCAAACCAAATGAGTCCTCGGACTTAAATTGAACCAACATGAACCAGATAATTTGCATGTCAAGACCTATTATATTTTGTAAATAAAATTACATATATTGTTGTTTATAGCACTATATATTATAGCAAAACGAAAAACCTTGTGTTATACATCATGATTAATGTTGGATGTATCAAGATAATTTCTTCATTTTTATAACATAAATGTATATATAACTTGTGCTAACTGCTGTGTCACGCAGTCGACAGAGAGGCTGTTTACACTTGGCATTAACATGCGTTTTCGTCGATCGGATCACAAGTGGACGACGTTAATGCCAGGTGTAAACGGTGTTCAAAACGTTTTGAACGCGTCCATTTTCGACCACTTTCAACCACATCCAGAGGTAGTCGAAACCACTTTCGATCGGATCGCTTTGGAGTTGCGGAACGCAATGTGGTTGAATGTGTTCGAACAGCCACACGCGACCGCCTTCTCTCCGCCCATTTATCTAATCTGAGGTATTAAACACAAGTTTTAGGTATTTTTTTTACTTCTGGCGTGAACACACGGTGAACAGCGCTATTTTTAGCCTTTCATTGATAAAACTACTGCGGGGTGTTCTCTGTAGTTTTGTTTTGAAAGCGTGAAAGTTGCGCGATCCTATTTCATCAATTGCGCTAAAAATTCAGAGAAAGCTCCAACATATAAACATACAAAACACTGTGCAGCGTGTTTACTTGCTAAATAAGCAGCGGACTCCGACATAATATTAGTTTGCGTCCATATAAACTCATAATTACTCCCGCTCCCCTTTGAATGACAGCAGAGAGACTCGCCCACCGTCTCACAGACCACCCCCTCACAGTATTCAGGACAGAATTGGTCGAAAGTGGACAAAAGAGAAGGATTTAAATACCAGGTGTAAACGTTATGTGTCTCTCTCGTCCACTTGTGATCCGATCGATGAAAACACATCTTAATACCAAGTGTAAACAGCCCCAGAGACAAGTGAGATCTCCTTAACTCCGCTTTAAGTTTTATTTCATCTTAAATATCAAATAGTTCATGCTCTAGCATTAAAACTGTTACAGCAAACAGCAGCCTGTGCTGTACTTCTGCTCACAAACACGTGCACATGCAGGGTATGCATGCTTGTCATTGATGGACACTAATATCCGCAGAGTTTTCCGTGGAAATCTGCTGGCGCACATTCCATAATTTTCGTTTCATTTGGCGTGCATTTGAAAGTTGTGTGAGCTTATTTCATCAATTGCTCTGAAATGAGAAAGCTCTTACATATACATGTCCAAAATGTTGTGCAGCATGTTTACTAACAACACAAGCATTGAATCTTACATAATATTAGTTTGCGTCAATTTAAACCCATTATTTCTTCAGCATTTAAAACAAAATCAGAGCGACTACCCCACATACCATTAGTAACATACCATTAGTAATAAGCATGCGTCGAAGGTGGGCAAAAGAGAAGGATTTATAAACCAGGTGTAAACGTGAATGTGTCTCTCTCGTCCACTTGTGATCTGATCGACCAAAACCAGGTATAAACATCCCCAAAATGCTTAACAACTTTCTTAAATATGATAAATATATTTATTTATGATTATTTAATAAAAATGACTTCATATAACCCTCAAGAGTAGACACAGCACTTACGTTGTCAAGAACACCAGGGATTTTTGCAAATTTAATATGCATTACATTATGATGTGACATTACAGGACCATATAGGGTGGCAGCACATAATTACAGCTGATGGTAATTGTATGATATGATATACCAGTGCAAATAACAGACTTGTAGATTTGTACTCATCTCAAGAGTTTTTCAGCACCACTGCTTCTTTTTATAACAGCCGCCAGATTAAGTTTTTATGATCCACTGTGAGTAATTGATTCTTTTATGGTGTGACAGATACACGATTCATGAATTCAGATTCATGTCCTGGAAAGTTTGGGTGATTGGTCTATTTAGAGCATCTCTAGATTCTTGGATTGTATTTGTACAGTTTTCAGACGGTAGAGTCACATTCAGACTTTTTTTGGAAAGATTATGATTGCCTCTTATATTCATGTGTTTCCTACTTTTTTTAAATACCAGAAGTTAATACCAAAACATTGATTGTGTTTCTTCAAGCGTGATTTATGTCTACGTCAGCTTTCACATTTACTAGTAAATACGCAAAATACCAATCTCTGCACTTTAGGTTGGCGGCAGGTATTAGTTTCACACCCTGAGTGACAGAGTATTTATGTGATATAAATAAACCGAAATGAAATGAAAGTAGGAACAGCCTCACGTACAGCTGATGTATTTTCATCCTGTATGGGGATAAACATTTTTCAAAGAAAATTGACTTGTACTTCATGGCATCTGTCTGCAGGTATAAGACAAAACCTTCACCTGTAATTTCCGCTGTCATAATGTAATGGTCTCATTTATCGTGGTATGAGTTACAGGATTGAACAGTCAAGGGGTGATTTCATACTGACAGCGATATGCAGCAAAAATAATGAAGTCATGGATTTTTGAAGAGCGTTGACAGCGATCATTGCTCATGCAACACAGCTGAACAGAGATCAACTATATGCAAATGAGATAAAAGGTATAGTTCACCCAAAAATGAAAATTTTGCCATTATTTACCCTAGTCTTGTTTCAACCCTAATGGCTTTCTGTGGTCTTCTGAACCAAAACAGAGAATAGAAAAAGAAAACAAAGTTCAGACATATATAGAAGAAGACTTTTAAAAGTTTTACTTTCGAAGTCCAAAAAGTCATAGGTGCGTTCGAATAACATGAAGGGGGAGTAAATAATGATTACATTTTCATTTTTTGGTGAACTAACCCTTTACCAATACAAGTGTCAACATCGATAATAGCCAGTGGCAAGAGCTGGACACATTTGGATACAGCAGTAGAATGGGACCAGGTGCGTAGATGGCACATCCTGGGCTTTAAGCAGCCTTTTATTATTTTAACTTGCAGAGGAGCAAACTTGGACACACTAAATGAGACCCATAGATGCAGTCAGTATGTAAAATGAGTAGTCACCAGATGTAAAGCTGAGTAATGTCATTTTCCAGGAAACATAGGATGGGGAGCGTGGAGTGACAAATAACGGAGTATGTAATGGCCTGGAGTGCGTGTTTGTTTCTTGTTGTTGTTTTTCGCTCTGAGACCGCATTGGTGGCTCATAATGTAATTGCATGCCAGCAGGATTTCCTAACTTTTTAAATGCAACATTAATAGACTATTAGTAGTAAGAATGGAAAAAAGCTAAATTAACCAAATCTCGTGTCAGAGGAATTAACGTGATGGATTAACATAAAGTAACTGTGGAAATTTAAGATGTGTAGTTTGGAGCAATTCTACTAATATGACATACAATAGTATTGCATTGTAAATATGCCAGTGTAGATTTAGTTTCACTTTTAGTGCATCTTGGTACCTGATGCTCATTGTATTGAAAAAGCAATATTAAGAGACTGTACAGTGATGTAATGGAAATTTACACTATTCTATGCAGTCAAAACTCGAAATGGATTTGGAATGGAGTCTTAAGCGCAAATTATAGTTTTGTATAGGACCTTCACTGTAGCATCTACAATGTAGGCTACCCATCAATTTTCATTTGTACTTCTGCATTGTTGTTCGCGCTAACGTGTGATTACAGGGCAGATCGCTAATAGACAATGTCCACACCTTGGATGTCATAGTGTATCAAAACAAAGCCAAAGAAGCAGCAGCTTGTTGTGTATGATGTTGGATGTTTAAGCATCAGCGTTGATGACGGTAAATAGAATTGAGTCTTGATAGGCTTGAGTTAAATATCACTTCTTAAATTGGCCCATCTTTGTTTTTACCGTCGCAAGCGGAAAATGTTATGCAGGTTTTTTTACCTGACAGGAGGGGTTCTAGTGGACCAATCACAGCACTTGCACAGCATTATATTTTATAATATAGTATCTAACATATATTATATCCTCTATAGAATCAGCTATGTCTGTCTTTCTCTCAAGGGTTTTTTTCTCCTAGGAGTTTTTCAACCCCTGGGGAGTCGGCTAACATTTGCCTAACTTAGAACTATCTTCTAAACATTATAACTACGCTCGCTAGTACAGTTTAATCTAGCTGCTGTCCTCTGCTACTTTTGTTGTAAACCAATTTTTCTGTGTTTTCTCTTGCTTTTATTAATGTAAAGCTGCTTTGAAACAATTAAACAATTGTGGAAACACTATATAAATAAAACGCGCTGCGCTGGAGCTCGCTGCTGAATCTTACTAAAAAAATGAGTTCCGGCCACCTTTACGCTCTCGCTGGAGGCGGTGTGAATGCACAGATAGACCGGTTAGCTGAACAATTGACCCATAAGTCATATACAAACTCTTGAGATTTTTCAAAGTGATCTTCTGATTTCTACAGGATTTCTGAGAGATGTATAGACATTGATTTTAAACTTTCACACCCCTAAACTTGACTCTGAGCAAAACTAATTGTTATAGGTTGCTTTATCTGTCCCTTGGGCTTTATTTGGTCAGTAAAATTTGCTATGGAGTTCAGGCCTTCTGCAATCAGTCTGAAGGTCTGGCTGTGTAAGATTAAGAAAGGAGTTATTACTACATATTTCAAGGGGGCAGAGGAAATGCTTTCGCTCCACTAGTATACTCGGACAGGAAGTGACAACATCATCAAATAGACACTCAGCACTTTACAACATCTTGAGGTGTCAAGTCTGTGACCATCAAATCACCATTTATTTGTCAAATGCATGCTTGATAAGAATGACTTCTATATTGGTGTGTCTCAGAAATGCATCGGTTTCATGTTAACAGCCGGGTGTCTACCAGAACCATTCATGTGATGTTGCTTCATCAGCATGTTGCCTTAGAAAACACCTGCTGAAGTAGATATCAGTTCATTAGATGTGACATGAGCATGGAAATTCTTTCACACCAGCCTTTGGCTTATCCACGTCAGTCTTTCTCAAAACAGATTGTTCTCACTGTTCTTATATAATATGAACTCTTCAGTGTTAACTTTTCCTCTTCTGTTATGAGTTCCTGGTCATTTCTACGGAAGTAATTTCAAGGTTTTAACCACTAACCTTTAGATCTAACGATTTTTAAGATCATTGTTAACATTTCAGCCAAGTATTTTAAAATCTTTGAACAGTAGTGTATTAAGTGTTTGTGTCTTCAGTGCATTTAGTACCAGCCACACATCATATTGCATAACAGTGTACAGTAAATGCCATACGGCTGGCTGACTCTCCTATCTGTGGTTAGTCAGCTCAGCGGTTTTGATCCCCGGTCATCAACTCTTTTTATTTCAAATGTTATGCTTCATCTCTACTGCTTTAAACCACTGATATAAAACATGTTTCAAATTTTTATTATTATTATTATTTTTTTATTTTTTTAACACTTTTGGCCATTTTGGGTGCCTAAACATACTCGAAAACTCTTTTAGTGGCTGACTAGCGCCCCCGTTTGTCTAAAATATGGGGTTTCTTTTACCTACTGTACCTAAATGGGTCAGTAGCAACATGAAATAGCCCACTGATATTTACCCACTTGATGCCCTTGCCCACCGTGCATCGTTTTCTCGGACACACCGTGTAGCGTTAAAAAAAAGGGCCTGCCATCGCTGCTTGCAGCTATATTTAGATTTGACTTATTATTTTGGTTGAAAGATCACATGACCCTCCTGTCGCTGTCACATATTTGGCCATACAGTTTTAGGAGTGATTCACATATCGCGTTTTTTGAGTGCTCAAGTTTGTTATTTTAAATGTAGACATGCGGTATGCGTGCTCATAATAAAAGCGAAGCGGTTGCAAATCGCACATGATGCAATTTGCTAGTTTTTTCCAGACGTGTCCGCACCGCATTGAGTAAAAACATTTAAACATTTCAGGATGCTGCAAGCAAACCGCAGGTCATGTGACAATATCCTAAGCGCCTAGCATTTTCAAAGATTTTTCTCAATATTTTGATTTTTTGCACCCTTAGATTCCAAATTTTTAAATAGACGTGTCTTGGCCAAATATTGTCTTATCCTAGCAAGCCATACATAAATGGAAAGCTTATTTTTTCAGATAATGTATAAATCTTGAAAAATTGACCCTATGTACCATCTTTTCCGGACTATAAGTCTCTCCGTAGTAATACGTTTTGAAGAGGAAAAACATAAGTCGCACTGGACTATACATTGCGATTATTTATAAAAGCCCAAGAACAGACATTTAATCTGGAAAGGCAAGTTATTCAACTAAACAATGGCACACAGAAAAGCAGGCTGAATAGGTGTATGTACATGTTAACGTAACATTAACATTTATTCAGCTAACACAATAGCATACATAACATACCTGGGAGGTTGAATAGGCTAAATTAACGCTACAACCCAAATCAAGCTCACCATGGGGCTGTTTACACTTGGTATTAAGATGTGTTTTCATCGATCGGATCACAAGTGGACGAGAGAGACACATTGCGTTTACACCTGGTATTTAAATCCGTCTCTTTTGTCCACTTTCGACCGCATCTGTCCTGAATACTGTGAGGGGGTGGTCTGTGAGACGGTGGGCGAGTCTCTGTGCTGTCATTCAAACGCGAGCGGGAGTAATTATGAGTTTATATGGACGCAAACTTATATTATGTCGGAGCCCGCTGCTTGTTTAGCAAGTATACATGCTGCACAGAGTTTTGTACGTGTGTATGTTACAGCTTTCTCTGAATTTTCAGTGCAATTGATGAAATAGGATCACGCAACTTTCACGCTTTCAAAACGAAACTACGGAGAACACCCCGCAGTAGTTTTATCAATGAAAGGCTAAAAATAGCGCTGTTCACCGTATGTTCACGGCAGAAGTCAAAAAAGACGTAAAATTAGTGTTTAATACCTCAGATTATATAAATGGGCGGAGAGAAGGCGGTCGCATGTGGCTGTTCGAACGCATTCAACCACATTGCGTTCCGCAACTCCAAAGCGATCCGATCGAAAGTGGTTTCGACTACCTCTGAATGTGGTTGAAAGTGGTCGAAAGTGGACGCGTTCAAAACGTTTTGAACACCGTTTACACCTGGCATTAACGTCGTCCACTTGTGATCCGATCGACGAAAACGCATGTTAATGCCAAGTGTAAACAGCCTCCATGACGCCAAAGTCATTCCACATCATTGAATCCATTGAATTACATAAATACAGAAGCCGCATAGAGCGGACTCTCGCTCCTGTAGACAGTAAAGGTTTCGGTTGGTTCATATGAATTAATATTGACATATGTCGCACCTGACTATAAGTCGCAGGACTAGCCGAAGTATGAAAAAAGTGCGGCTTATAGTCCGGAAAATACGGTAACTGATTTTGTGGTCCAGGGTTACAAATAGTCTGCAAGATCAGAATTAATGTAGTGCTTTCCATATTATCATACATTGAAAATCGCAACCCTTTGTGGTTAATAATCAGGTGCGTTAATAGGTTCATTTAGATTTTATTAGGTTGGCTTGTTACTTTTTTGGTTCTAGGTTGATATCAGAACAATGCTCTGTTAATTTAAGCACCCCAACAGCCAGAGTCTTTTTTGGGGCTGATCTATCCTTTGGCAATGGCAGAGCTGTTTAATGGTACAGAGGTGACACTTTACCTTTATGCATTTTTCTTTAGTATGAGCTTGTCTTTCCCGCACTATTCAGATAACACAAATGTCTCATGGTTGTGAGATAACAGCAGTGACTTTATCAAAGTCTGAGACACAGTCAGCCTGTCTCAGACAGCAGTGCTGTCACTGCGTTTAGTGTTTTCAGATACATTATCACCATCATCAGTGTCATCTATCTTCAAAGTTAAAGCTTGAAGTGTTGTTTCCTCAAACTTTTCTGATTGAAACTCTGCTTGCCAGACAGGAATAAAATTATCCTCTCGAGTTGTTATTCTGAGTGCTTTGAGAGGAGCTCTCTGAGCGTCCCTTCTCTTTCAACACTTGACTGAACGGAAATGAAAACTTTGGTCATGATATCCGTCTTATGTTTTATGATGTGGAGTAGTTGTAGATATTGTAAAAATTCAAAAGGAAACTAAAAATAACCAACAAAAATGGTCTTACTCATGCAATTTCTTGTACATACAAGGGAGAACAAAGGCCTAGTTATTACTAAATTATAAATGTCTTGTCGGTTTGTTTATCATCAAATCCTGTCATGTGCTTTCTGAACACTTCACATGGAATTATTAGATGAAATTTTGTATATTAGGCTCTTGCCTTTTTTTGGAGAAGAGCGCGCAGGACATTTTTCAAACCAAATATTAAAATTACCCCATGATTTACTCGCCCTCAAGCAATGCATATGTCCATCATCTTTCAGACAAACACATTTGAAATTCAGGAAATGTCCTGGCTCCTCCAAGCTTTATAATGGTAGAAAACATTTCAGGGAACAACTTCTGACTTTAAACCACAAAAGAGCGCATCCATCCTTCACAGAGGTATTTCACACGACTCCAAGGGGTAAATAAAGGTCTTCTGTGGGGAATCCATGTGATTTTTGTAAGAAAAGTCAAACAATAAAATGTAATTCTAGCTTTCGGTAACAACGCCATCTTGGACTTAATGCAAGTTTTAGCATAGTTAGCGTTTGTTGCCATGGGTGTGTTGCGCAGTGACTCTTAGTGCTGTGATGGATCGCAGTTGATCCGTACGGATCACAATCCGCAGTTCGGCTCACATGCGGTTCGCGGATTAATATGCAAATTTAAATAGGGAAAGTTTATAAATTGCATGTGTTCTAAGGCTTGCAAATGTTAACATTCAAGTGATTTAAAACAATTTAACCGTAAAAAGGTGCTAAAGTGACTGAGCAGATTTCTGTTCGCACATGCGGTTAAATGTGTCCGGTCCAGCTCCAGTCGAGGCGTAATCATCCCTTCAAAGATGTGTAAACTATAGAGAGAGTTGCGCTACTGTGTCTCGTACTGTAATCCATTAACATACATTTGCTGAATAGAGCAATGAAAAACAACGTAAAGTTTTTATGTGAATTGACTGTTTATGCTGCATCTTATTCCTGAAGCGCTGTTTGGAATTCGCCCTCCAGCTGTGTGTGTAAGCACGCGTTTAAGTGCCCTCAGTAGTGCATATACGGAGAGATGCGTTTCAAAAAGTAAGCCAACATAAAATCGTTCTCTTCTTGACAGGGCACATACACACAAAATTATCTCACGGTATTCTTTTTCTAATAAAAACATTTGTTTATGTCTTAAGTGAATTATCAGTCAGAAACCAGACCAGTCTGTGCTTATTTGTTCTTAAAGAGACAGTAACCTCAATTAACTTACTTAAGTCTGTGTCATTAATGTTAATCAAACAACCCAAGACAAAGAGAAAATCACTTCTCTAAAAAATATAATTATATTTAATGTGTACAATAAAGTGTTATTATTCATTTAATTCTATTTCTGTACCTAATGCTAATTTTAGACTTTACTTAATGTGCAATTTGTTCTTTTTTATAAATGTTTGTATTTCTTCATTTGTTATTAGATTTTTCCACCCTTTTTTTGCACATCCGAAAATTATTCGATCCGTGCCTCAAAAACTGTAATGTGATCTGAACCGTGAGTTTTGTGATCCGTCACAGCCCTCGTGACTCTCGTTAATCGCGTGAGTTCAAGATTGCATCATTACCGGAAGCTAGTTATTATAGTGTATAAAGTTTAAAATATGGATATTTTTCTTACAAAATTGCATCGATTTCACTCAAAAGACCTTCAAAGTTGTTCCCTGATCCCTGTTTTCTACTGTTATAAGCTTGGAAAAGCAAGGACATTTACTAAAATTACTCCAATTGTGTTGTTCTGAAAGATGATGGACATGTATCTTGGATTGCTTGAGGGTGAGTAAATCAACCCCCCACTCCTAAAAATAATGAGATCTGAATTGTCTTTGCATGAACTCGCTTTAATTTTCAGTTTTCTCTGAATTCATTTTTCTTTTTTGCATTTAATTTAACTTTTATTCTCAATCTTCGTCCCCTGCTGAAATAGTTGAGCCTTAGGCCTAAAAACACTTATGAAAGAAACAAGTGAATTGTGATATAATTGATATCATGCAAGGTCTTTCTATGATGTGGACAAAGCAAAGACTTACTTTAAACATGACAGAAATGAAAACAGGACAGATTGAATGTTTACAGTGCATCATCAGGTCTCATTGAATATCTGAAGGACAGTTAGCATGTGTGTTTGTAGGGCGTATGAAACTCTTCATTCTCCCATCGAAACTCAAAGCACACATGCAGGACGCAGTTTGAAACCATGACTTGAGATTTGTGCACCTTGAAATATTTCACGGGGAGTTCTTGAATGTGCACTTGATGTAAAAACAAGTAAAGTTTAGCTATTTCAGAGCCTTTAGCTCACATTCCTTTATACTTTAATAAACCACATTTGCCTTGGGATTGCATTGAACAAATCATTTTTCCTAATACAACAAAACCTGTTTAATATGAAGTGATTTCGCAGATTGTTTATGCATGCTGTGAAGCCCTGACACTTGGTCCAGTCTCATTCTTTTCTTGCTCGTAAATTGCATTTGATAAACAAGCTCTTTGTCTGGAAGACTTATATAACATCTATGTCTTAACATTTCTAGAACTACATTGATGTGAATATTTCCGACCAATCGTTTGCTGTCATTGAGTTCTTGCTGTTGACCTTGTCTTGTTGTGAGAGATCTTTTTCACTGCCAGCACAACGTAATATAGACTTCTCAGAATCTTCTCAGCTCTTCTCAGTTTAGTTGGCACACTGTATGAACTCTCAAATGATTTGCATGCATATATTTGTCTTTGCCTAAAGTTCACTATTTTTTAAATGTGCAAAGCAAGTTGTTTTAAAAATTGACACATCTGTGATTTTCAACAATTCAACAATTAAATATGAGAAATAACTAAATCCCATTTTTTCCACAAACTAGCATTCCTGACACAGAAGATGTACAGGTTTTTCATAAAAGAGGAAACAATTAAATGTATTTTTAAAGAAGATGCATTTGTTACAATTTAAAGGGACTTCATTTTAAAAGAAAATGTAAAGAGGATTTAAACATATATAAACCTTTCATTAAAGTTTATCCAATATAAATCCCGTGATCAGAGGTGGAAAGAGTAATAAAATATTCTGCTCAAGTAAAAGTAACGTTCATTTAACTCTTTCACCGCCATTGACGAGATATCTCTTCAATCAAGAGAAAACGCTTCCCCGCCAATGACGAGATTTTCCGTCTTTCCGCAATACCGCTATTATCCACCAGGTGGCGCCCTTCTGCAACTTTTTAAACCCGGAAGTATTGCCCTATGGCAAGCGGCTGCATGTCCGTGTCTGTTTTAAAGATCGCTCTGAATGGGATCTCTATGAAAAGTCTGTCACAAAAATGGAATTATCTCTGCTTTTTGCTCAAAATATGGTGTTTTTGCAGAAACCTACCCATATTCAAAAGCTGATTACAAAAGAACCACTGAAGGTAGGATGAAACGGGGTTTTTTTGTTTGAAAGCAGAGGGTCTGTTCTTTCATTTGGTATATTGTATGTTTATATTTAAAGAAGAACATTTTCTGGAAGGCATTAAACTTTGGTGAAAATCATGAAAAACGCTGGCGCTGGCTGGCAACTTTTTTTAAAAACGCTGACGGTGAAAGAGTTAATTATATTTTACTTAAGTAAAAGTAAAGTTAATGGTTTAAATATCTACTCAATTAAAAGTAAAATGTAATTTTATAGTAAAAGTAAATTTTTACAGCGGGGTGAGGTAGTGGAGTGGAGTTCAAAAAGGACAAGGGAATATAAATCTCAGACTAGTTGGTTTTAATTGAAGAAACAACTTTACAATTAAAGTGCAATAACAAAAAGTGAATAAAATAAAAAGTATTTTTTTTAAACTCGTCCTTGAGACATTTAGATATAAGACATTTCAGAGGGAAAGAAAAGATTAAAAAAGATTGACGTTGACTGAAGTTGAGTTTTTATTAGATGCGAAGTGGTCGGTTAAATATGTCCAGGGGTTTCTTTCATAAGAATTGAATTGAGGGTCTGCATTCAGCTGGCGCCTGTCTTGTCCGTCTACATGATTTGTGAGTTTAGGGCATTCCCCCGCCCATCAATCAATCAGTATACGTGGCACGCCTTTTTCCCCTTTCATTATTTATTTTTTATTTTCTTACTCTGTAACGGATGTGATTTAAGATGTAGCAAAGTACAATACTTAAAAAAAATACCCAAGTAAAAGACATATTACAGATTTTTAAAAGAGTACACAAAAAATCTACTCAGTTACTTTCCACGTAAAAAATTATAAAACATTTGAATACATTTTTCAGCAATTCCAGCACTATGGTTGTGACATTTCCAAACAAAATTAAAATAGAATTTCTCAGAAATTGTATTTATCACCAATGTATTGAACCATCTGTTTAGGTTATCCTAAACCCTCTGATAATATCAGAAATATCAGTCTATACTCATATTTTCTATTTTAGATGTGGAAAATGTGTAATGGATGTCACAAAAAGGACAATTTTGGGGAGACGAAATACTTTGTAGGATTTCTGTGAAATAAAATGCACAAACTAGAAGCGGAAAACCCAACAAATGGAAAAGGGTTGGCTTTTCAAAGAACAATAAATATTTCTTTTAATTTTCGTGTTCGCGTTAATATGGGTAGAGACAACATTACGGATGTGTATTTTTTTCTGTTATGGATGTGAAAATTCTGAAACCTAATTTTTTTTTTATATTTGAAAACTAAAACCGAGACCTCGCATTGTTATTTATGCTACTAAATATTGACATCTGAGATATCATTATGTTTTAAAACTTTAGTTAAAATTTGATTTTTTCATGGTGATGTTTACATTTGCATGGAATTGCTCTTTAGTAATACTCGTATGACTTTAGTAATAATTATAATGACAATATTAATGTTAAAAAAGGATTATGACTATAAAATAAACCCTAACAAAGAAAATCTAGATACATTTACTAGCCTCATTTACTTATTTAGTTGGCTTTTCGGTTAACTTTTTAGTGCTGTGATTTGTTGGGGGGTTGGCCTAAAGGGCCGGATTTCAACTGATTAAATTTGGTTTGTGTTAATAATAAATGATGGCATTCAAGCACCGTCCCGCAGTTGGTAGATCCCAGCAGGAACTCTCATCCTTTCTTCTAAGATAATAAGCTGTGTGAAATCTAAGATATTATACAACCTGAGCTGTATATTTCACAGACGCTCTAATGAATAATTCAGGTGTTTGGTGATGGACCGTACTGTTAGTCAGCCTTGAGGTGCCTCTTAACATTTGGGGTGGAGGAACTTTACATAGCAGCACTGAATTCACGCAATATCTATAGGTTATGAATAATGTAAATGTGTCCAAATGCTTTTTCTTACCCGTCGGCTCTTTGTGGAGATCTCGCGTTTTCCTATCTGCCATGTTAGGAAGTTTCACTTCAGTGAGAATTGCTTTCAAATTAGTGGTGGTTATTTGGATGCGAGGCTTTGGCAGCCACATGCGGATGAACCCCTGCTTAGCTTTTTACACCGCATTCACTTTAAGCCTTCATGCCCTTGCGCACTGGGCACAGGCATTTCTTCTGTAATTTGTTTGCTGAAAGATATGTGCAATCGGGTGTGAGGGCAGTCATGTGAAAGTTGTGCTACTGTGTCAGCGTGCAGACAGCCTCGTGCTCCTCACCCAAACCTTAGAGTCAAACAGGGCTGGATGAATTTTAATGCTGAGGCAGTAACAGTACGTTCTTATAAATGTTGGCCACATGCCAAGTCATATGGCACAAGCCTTCACGCTACTTTGCTTGCATAACGCACACAAAACTTTTTGCCTTATTGAACTTAAGCTTTTAATGTCTTTTCATTTTAGCCTCTTTTAAAAGCTTTGTGACACTTTGGACACTTTTGCTACTAAAATATGACAGAAAGACAAAAATAATGGGGAGGTGAGATCAAATCACGGCATTGGCTAAAGTCAAACCCGTATTGTATGCACAAAATGCTAGAATAAAGCTTTAAATGCATTTCTTTTGCGTTTTTAAAACTTGACCACTGTGATGTCACATTAACATCTTAACTGTCACCCCCTCTTTTTTGGTCTGGAAGCCTAATCTTGTTTTAAAGAAGAAGGTACTTTAAAGTTTTTCACTAAAGTGTCTAAAGGTAAAAAGATTAAACAGAAAAAATTAAATAGCAGTGAAAATTATGCATATTCATTTTATAACTAAAATTATAAAAATGTAAATGTTGTAAAAATGAAGCCATATGTCTCAAATAGCTTTGATCCTCTACCAACAATGGCCACTAGGTGTCAACGGTTTGCGGCATACTCTTGTCACAAATGTATAAATTACTGTTGCTGCATAATTATTACTGCTTATCTACTACTTAAAGCTTTCCTATGATACATAGTTTATCAACATTTTTGAAGATTTATAATAGGATATGGTGTTATGAATATATAGTAATTAATATGCATTCCTATATGAAAGGGTCATGTAACAAAACTGTCAATACATAATTTCTATCATCAGATGACCTTGAAATATGAAATTACATTCTAAGAGCTTTTCAAAGATATATATAGTTTGAGTTAAGAATAGGGTATAAGTGTAAAACCCTGTGCGTCCATGACATTTTAGAAAATGACTATCAGCATGTCAATCTTTTCCCAAAATGATGATGAGAAATAAAAACTACACTCTTAGAGCTTTCCAACAATATATAGTTTGTCATGATTAGATAAGATTTCACATGCAAAACACTTAAGTAAAAGTAGGTGTCCCGCTTGCAGGACAGTGACAGCAGGATTATCAATGTTTTGAGGCACACTGTTTTAATAAATGAATCGCTAACTCACCCTGCATAATTTATCTTTTCTGAAGGCTTAGACCTTTCCAATTATATATAGTTTGTCATGATTCGATAAAAATTTACATTCAAAATATTAAAGTAAACCTAGGTGCCCCGTATACGGGACGAGCTATAGTTACCAGAATAGAATAAACATCAATATTTTTTTAATTATAAGCTGATTATGGACAGTGTTGCTCGTCCTTGTCACATAAATGTGGTTATTCCAGTTTTTTGTGAATTCATGATTTATATCACTGTTTAAAAAATGCCCTGAGAAAATGTTCACCTCACCAAAAAAACACTAAAATAAAAAAGCCTGATGATTGTTTTTATTGTTTTTGACCCGTGTAACAGTAATAAATAAGGTTATTACACCAAAAACTACAAGTTTACCTCATATAAATTTCAAATATTGTAACATTATAACAGTCAGTTATAAAATACACTCACCTAAAAGATTATTAGGAACGCAATACTAATACTGTGTTGGACCCGCTTTAGCCTTCAGAACTGCCTTAATTCTACGTGGCATTGATTGAACAAGGATCTGAAAGCATTCTTTAGAAATGTTGGCCCATATTGAAAGGATAGCATCTTGCAGTTGATGGAGATTTGTGGGATGCACATCCAGGGCATGAAGCTCCCGTTCCACCACATCCCAAAGATGCTCTATTGGGTTGAGATCTGGTGACTGTGGGGGCCATTTTAGTGCAGTGAACTCATTGTCATGTTCAAGAAACCAATTTTAAATGATTCAAGCTTTGTGACATGGTGCATTATCCTGCTGGAAGTAGCCATCAGAGGATGGGTACATGGTGGTCATAATGGGATCGACATTGTCAGAAACAATGCTCAAGTAGGCCGTGGCATTTAAACGATGCCCAATTGGCACTAAGGGGCCTAAAATGTGCCAAGAAAACATCCCCTACACCATTACACCACCACCACCAGCCTGCACAGTGGTAACAAGGCATGATGGATCCATGTTCTCATTCTGTTTATGCCAAATTCTTACTCTACCATCTGAATGTCTCAACAGAAATGGAGACTCATCAGACCAGGCAACATTTTTCCAGTCTTCAACTGTCCAATTTTGGTAAGCTGGTGAAAATTGTAGCCTCTTTTTCCTATTTGTAGTGGAGATGAGTGCTACCCAATGGGGTCTTCTGCTGTTGTAGCCCATTCGCCTCAAGGTTGTGCGTGTTGTGTCTTCACAAATGCTTTGCTGCATACCTCGGTTGTAACGAGTGGTTATTTCAGTCAAAGTTGCTCTTCTATCAGCTTGAATCAGTCGGCCCATTCTCCTCTGACCTTTAGCTTCAACAAGGCATTTTCGCCCACAGGACTGAAGCATACTGGATGTTTTTCCCTTTTCGCACCATTCTTTGTAAACCCTAGAAATGGTTGTGCGTGAAAATCCCAGTAACTGAGCAGATTGTGAAATACTCAGACCGGCCCATCTAGCACCAACATCCATGCCATGCTCAAAATCACCTTTCTTTCCCATTCTGACATTCAGTCTGGAGTTCAGGAGATTGTCTTGAGCAGGACCACACCCCTATGCATTGAAGCAACTGCCATGTGATTGGTTGATTAGATAATTGCCTTAATGAGAAATTGAACAGGTGTTCCTAATAATCCTTTAGGTGAGTGTAAGACAATATAAATAATCAAAAATGAAATTCCTACTGGTCTGGGATATGTTCTCCGGTCTGGGATATGTTCTCCGGTCGCAGACCATTAAGTTTAATATAGTCGCTTTGATTTTTGGTGTAAACTAGCGAATACACTTAAACACCCCCCTTGCTTCCAATGCCCTCTGAACGCCCCCTGGACAAATTGTCTGAGGTCTAAAACCAACCAGATTGGTTAAATAAGTGATTGACTGATAAATATCTTAGCGGTTACTTACTTCCTGATGCTGTTGCATTTCTCTCTCACCGTTAACAGTGTCCTTCTGACAGAAATGGTGCTTTACATTAAAAAATTTTGGTTGTATAACTATAAGGGCTTTGTTTTGTGAAGATTCTTTTCAAGTCGTAATTAGTGTGCAAAAATGAAAATGCAAGCATGTTCATCAAAAGAAAATGTTTGTTTGGGTAATGAATTTTCTGAGCTCATACTGTATGCTGGGCGCTTTAATTGAGTTTTCTGAATCTGTGTGTAATGATCCCCTGATGTAACGTTTTAATAAAACGTTCAAATATCATCTCACAACAGCATACTCGCAACAGGCAAACGAGGGCTGTAAACACCACAGCTAAAATTTATGTCTGTCCAGGGTTCATTTGGTCTGGGCTGGTGTGATAAATCCAAATCTTGTTCCACCTTATGTGTGTATTTATCACATCGGTGATAGTCCACGTCCTAGCACAGATACACAGTTACATTAGACCTCAATAATGAGAAACCAATTGCCTTTGTGAACCACAGGGGAAAGTTTAGTGCATTTATCTGACGTCACGTGGTGTGGTGGAGCCTGCAAAGCTCGATGTTAACTAGCTAATGATTGTGAGCGGCTTTTGGGTCCTTATTAATTTTATCAGGTAAGCACTCCTAATTATGCCTTTGCATTATGAGTTCGGTTGTTGTTTTTGTAATGTGTGTAATTCCATTTGGGTGCTGGCCTTTGGTTTCCTTGGATGTTCTTATTGTTTTAAAGGTGCTGATGTAAAACTGTATTTATCTAGGCATAGGTGAATAATAAGAGTTCTGTACATGGTAATGACATATTGTGAGCCTCAAACACTTTGTTTTATCCTTCTTATGTAAACCTTGTGCATGTTAAAGACCACTGAAAAACAGGACAATGCCAAAATAACACAGATGTACACCCCCAACATCAGATTACACATTCAATTAAATACAGTGTTGTTACAATCGTAAAAACAAAGTTGTGACTGCTGAGTTAGCGCTATATGCTAGTTAATGCTATATGCTAACGTTTAGGCTGAGGTTTCGCTATTGACGCTACAGTTACGTTTTGCAGGTCCATACTGAAAAAACACAAACCTAACACAATCTCCAAACAATTGTTTATTCCTCAAAATCTGTATCTTCATCTGATACAGGCTCAAACATAAGGTCTGTTTGCACACACACACAGTTACTGAAATATGCTGTTCTGAGTAGGGGTGTGACGGTCATTATATAACCGTGAGACCGACGGTTATAGTTGAACACCGTCATTAGAACTCTATAACCGCCAAAACCGTGTTATTAAAATATTTTTTTAAACCTTTTGTATCATAAAGAATTTTTAAATACTAATTAAAAACAACTGTTAACAGTCTGTGTTATACGCCCCCTCACGTTCTCACGCAGTGAAAAATACAGAGCGGAGCAGACACTGACAACGTGCTCACATACAGGACAAACCAGGTTACTTTTCGGTTACTTTTGAGATTTAACATATTAAACAAAGTCTCACCTTTCAAATCATCTTTTCCTTCTAGTTAATTTATAGCATCAAATAAACATGAATGACCATGAGAAGGAATGTTGTTTTAACCGCGGAAAGGCGTCAGTACACTCCGCTTTTCAAGTTCAAATCCTCCCATGCTAATCTACTAACTCTCTTGAACGCAGATTCACTGCTAGTTGTCTTGCTGTTAATTTTAAAGAAACGTAGAGCAAGTTGCTAATCAGTGTCTAGTTTATTCAAACGCCGTGTGAGCACTGTGCAACGCGTCTGCGGAGAGCGTTTTCTGCGCGTGGCCATTGTGCTTTTACACCGGCTGCGTTTAATAACAATCTCAAGTTCATATTACTTTCTTTTACCTGCGCATTTATGAGCAAAACCTCTTTTATACGCTTTTATCCACATTGTTTTCGTGCTGTTCTGGTCCGTGTAATGACAGATATAGACACAATTACAGACATAAAAAGCCCAATGCACAAATCTGTTTCTCTGAAGATTATTAAAATAGATGATAGATAGAGGATTCATTTATGCTGGGCAGAGAGTGACAGCGCAGTCTTCTGGCAACAGTGTGCTTTTTTTATATTTCATTGCTTTCTGTTAAATTGTTCAAAGTTATTACTGTTTAAAACACACTTGGCATCACATTCATGATTTTATGGTAAAATGACACTTTCGCGTCAATCCACGAGCATTTAAACGAGCAAAACGCCCCCTACCGACGGTTATGTGACGAACCGTCACATTTGACTCACGTCATAACCATCATCACCAATTCTGAAACCGGCACACCCCTAGTTCTGAGATACAACCAATCAGAGCAGAGCTCAACATTTTTATTTATGACCCTTTCAAATAAGGTAATAACAGACCATTTTATTCTATGGACAAATCCTAGGGTTGTAAATGTACATGTAAAAGTGTTTCAAGATCATTTTTGCACTTAAACGGACACTCAGCTGATCTCTGGGTGTGGCGGTACCACTTTTAGCATAGCTTAGCATAATTCATTGAATCTGATTAGACCATTAGCATCACGCTAAAAAATAATCAAAGAGTTTGCATACTAAGTGCTCTTCCGCTATACAATATAGTTCTGATTTTTCAAAAATCGCCACGTTTTATTTTGTGCCACCATACTAACTACGTAGCAGTCTTTAAATAGGGAAAACATGGAAGTGTTTGATGGTTTCTAAATTCATCCTTGTTTGGATCCTATGGAACAAATGGTGCTAGGCTAATTGCTAACAAATTCACGAGGCGCTTTACAAAGATTAAATGCACGCATTGAAAAAGTTAGGTATGTATTTGTAAGTTGAGGTAAAAACATAGTAAAAAACCTTTAAAACATGCAGTACTGCAAATACATTTGACCTGGATTACCATAGTAATGCATATTGCTTTCACTCATTTACGACTGCGTACATATATGTGGGCTATCAAAAAAAAGGTACAGATTGTTTTGCGGGTGGAGTGCGTTTGTTTTGTTGATTTTAAATAAAAGACATATTTATATTTAATTATGTGTAATATTAAACTGTACCTGTCAAAATTATTTGCAGTACCGTGTGCTATTAGTTTAGCTTGGAATGTAGCGATTGGCCAATCGGAATCTACCATTTAAGTTAATGACTCCTCAGCATTGGCACTTGAAGTATAACTTTAATTCCTTCCTTAAATTTGGTGTGGTGGCATCTATAATTGCATCCCGTGGGTGCCTGGGGATATTGCCATCTACTGAGATTCCTCTAGATAACACCCCTCGACTTTTAATTAAATGTTTCCTCCTCATTAAGCTTATCTGTCAAATTAAACTGGATTTTCACAGGGTCTGTTTTTTACATCCTTCATTGAGCTCGTTTATAACTTGTGTACTCGTGGCTTATTTCTGAAGGCTGTTCCAGAAGCAACATTCACTTTAGTAATAAGCCAGAAGAGAAAAATAATGTGTGATTGTTATTCCCTAGAGAAGCAGAGGCCAATTACACAGGGCGAGTGGAGAAATCAGTCGTATGTGAAGTTACTGATGGTTTTTGCCAGTGCAACGACTGTTGCTACAATTAATCTGGTTACCGATTCACACAGCAGCAAAATGCTCTTGTCATTTCTGTTTAAGAGTGTTAAATACATTTTTGCTTAGTACGGCTCAGCTGTAATTTATATATTTTCATTGAGGATATGTATTTAAACAGAAACAAGTCGCGTAAAGATAGATTATTCAGCAAGATTGCACACTGTGCTGAGCACATGCTTGTTTGCCGTGTTACTTTTATGTGGAGATCCAGTAACTCTCCAACACAAAAATATAAGCTATTAGTCATCCAAAGATTTTTCATGGGCCCATGTCATTTTGTATATAATAAAGTTTATTTTTATAAATTGCAATTAAATTAAGAGAGGGTCTACATTGGATGCCTGCTGCAGCTTTGATAAGCACAGCATAGCGCTCTAACTTATTTTACACATGAATAAAGTTTAAATAGAAAAATCTAGGGCTGCAGCTAATGATTATTTTTTGTTGATCTATTGATTAGTCTTTTGGCTAACTTACCTCTAACTTAAAAGTATTTTAAACTTTAACCATATAGTTTTCTAAAAAATACGTCACAAATTTCGGATGGTTGAGGGTGAGTAAATCTTTAGTTAATTTTTGTTGAACTACACCTTTAAGTGGCAAAAGTGAGATGATCTAACTGCATTCACACCAGTCGCGGTAGAGGTGGCAAATACGCGCTATTTGGACGTTTTGAGTTTACTCGCTTCATGCGGGTGTGAAATTCTAGTCATTCAAGACATTCATGCGGAAATTTGCGTCATGGGAGGGGCTTCTGCGACTCTGCTCGCTCCCTGTAATCATGTGACTAATAGAGCAAGCTCCTTATTGGTTACCGTGGCATGAATATCAATCGTTTTGTCAGCTCGCGCGTTTCCCGTGGCAATGCTCAATTCGCAGGATGCCTATTCGCGTCTTTGCATTGACTTGACATGTTAATCACACGTGCTTGCCGCCTCTTCCATGTCTGGTGTGAATGCAACATAACGAAATTGAATCTAACATAAAGTATGCAGTTCAGTGTAATAACCGTAAGTCAGGAAGAAATAGGGTATAAGGAAAGCCTTGCTTAAACAAAAAGTATTAGAGGTTACATTACCGGATATTACTTTTATTTAGATCACGTCTATGCATTGATGACTGTACACAAAATTATGTCTTAAGGCGCAATTACGCGTGCATGTTATGTAGTCTGAACATGTAAAGTCGAAACAAAAAACCTTTCCATTCGTTGTGCAATAATAATGTGGGGCATTTACACATTTCACAGAACCGAATTGAAGTATTTTTATAGTTGATGCAATCAGTGCAGCGCAAAACAATTATTTTAAGGAACTGTAGTTTATCTGATAGGCTGCTACTACAAAATATAGAAAATGATTTTACTAAAGTTTCCGTTGTTCATGTTTTGTACACTTCATTAGCTATACAATAATGCAGAATTATTCGGACTAAGCCAGATTATAAATTAATAATACAAATTAAATCAAAATTAGAGAAAATATGTTTATTTAGTTTGTTTATTTAGTAAAAAAATAATAATAAAACTGAAGGGAACAGAATTGTATTCGGGGATATTTTTATG
This sequence comes from Misgurnus mizolepis, assembly GCA_025389145.1. Classification (NCBI taxonomy): domain Eukaryota; kingdom Metazoa; phylum Chordata; class Actinopteri; order Cypriniformes; family Cobitidae; genus Misgurnus; species Misgurnus mizolepis. Next base: position 28,732,841 of record JAIFKI010000011.1, on the reverse strand, counting down.
AATGCATTGCAGAGCCATTTAGTTTTTTAAGCATATACATTGGCTTGATTTTTGTAACTTAAAGCCCGGGATACATTGCACGATTTTTGTCTGTCCCAGACGAAAGATTGGAACCGTGAAAAATAGTCACGATTTCTGTGATCGTGGCTCTTTATCGATGGTCCTACGTCATACAATGAGAGAGGTTCAAAGACAGCCATTTTCCCGTTCTTGCGTCCAAAGATAGCCTACAATAGTTTTCCGACAGTGTCAGAAATTCAGCATGAACACCACACAGATTGTTTGCTGCTACGACATGCGTACTGCTATTTGTTTACCTCTAGCGCATGCTGGTGACGTTGCGCTAACGTGTGACGCAGCCGTCGAAGCCTCCGTGTCATCATCGTACGGTCTGCATGCTTGTCGTACCCAAGTTTAAACCATCCATGACGCTCTGGGGTGCAAAAATCCTGCAGTGTATTCAGGGTGTTAGTGTACTTGAAGTGTGCACCTAGCAATATGCAAATACTGATGCAATTATGTATTGCATCGGGGACACAAAAAAGGATGTGGATCTCAAGAGGAAAACATAAAATTGCTAAAATCTATATGGCCTGTAAAGTATATTTATATGGCATCCTTGTGCAGCTCATTTGTTTAAATATATCCTTAACTTTACATTTAACTCTTTTGGGCAGGTGGATGACATCCTTGGGGAAGAGAGTGATAATGAAAGTGAGGAAAAGGGAAAAGATGAGAAGATGGAGGAAGAAGAACCCCACACAAGCAGTCAGAGAGGCCCGTCATCAGATAACATGCGCACCCTGGGCGTTGTTGTCGAGGAAGCGGGTCAAAAGTCAACCAGTGCAGAAGTTCGTGTATCGGAGAGCGCGCCCAGGTATTACATTTTCATAGCTAGTAAGGAAAATTCTCAATTGATCTTTATCTTCATTTCATTATGGCATGCCATTTATCATATAATATTGATGATTGTACATGGAATGCAAAGCAGGGCTCACTGCTTGAGCTTGAAACTTTATTTAAGTAGCGTAAACAAAAATATCAGTGTTGATTAGTGGCATGCTGCTTTGCCCAATCTCCAGCAGCCCCTTGTACTCCCAAAGCCACCACAGTTCTAGACAAGTAACTGACAGTTGCCATGGCGATGCCTGGAATCAGAGAACTACCAGAAGGTGGGTTTACATCCCCTTACGTCCTCCTGTTCAATCGCAAATGCCCCACCCGTTGCCCAGACTTCTGTTCGACATTGACAGCCTACAGGATGTTGTCGAATCAGCAGGTGCGAGTCGCTGCTTTCTGGGTTGCCCAGTGGAAAAGAAAGCACCCTAGCTTTCTACCATATGGTTTAAACTTGGGTGGTGAAGTTGCCCACTTTTGTCAGAAAAACAGACAACTTTTTCTACGTAGCTTTTCCGCTTCCCAGCAGTCATTAGCAGTGACTCAGAGCCCGTAGTGCTGTAGCTGCCGCCCATGCCGGTTGAAAATGAATGTACCGGTGGTTGTTAGCAGTTCAAGCCTGTGGGTTGAGTGAATGGAAAAAGAAAGTTGAGGTGTAAGAAGAGATTTATGTGAGGCAGTGTTAGATTGTCAGTTTGGCTGAGGTAGAACCTGCATCCAGTGATTACAGCTAACCAGAGATTTTCCTTTTTTATCATTTTGTCAGTTCTTTCCTGGTGTGAAATCAGAGATCAAAGGGTTTTGGACACATTGGGCATCTCAGGATTCTTTATCGTTCTATTTGTTTAAACATAGAGGTTAGAATTTTTAAGGGATTTGTTTGAAAATACATTATGCTATTTTAATGTTTAAAGCCAAAGTGTGTAACTCGTTGTGCATGTTTTTGAGTCTTTTTGGAGAGACTTTTTGAGTCTTTTTTGGTTTTCTCCTGGTGAATGTCAATGGGTAAAAATAACTTTAAAGGGACCAGAATTTCACTTTTAGACACGTTTGACACCCTACTGTACCTGCCATCTTACAGTGGCCTAGTAACACAACTGAGAACACCCTAGCAACTGCATGTCCCTAAACTCACTTTCACAATAGGTTAGTAATGCATTTGCAATCTCTCACAACTACGGATGCTAATATTGACCGGTTAACCGAAGGTAAGAATTTTTGACCGATAAATACGATCAGTTAAAAGAAACAATATTTGAAGAGTTTGGTTCCAAATCGCAATAAACGCCATTTTTGAAGAAAAAAAATGAGTTACTGACAAAATCAGTATTATATCAGGTCAGTATTTAAAAGTAAATTCTTAATTTTACGCAAAATCCAATATCCGCCGAGTTATTCTGTCATCTTTTTTTCCCAAAACGCAATAAACGCCACTCCTCCTTTTCTACAGAATGCAATAAATCTGCTCCACAAATTACAGCGCACCATTCCATGCACTGTAAACAAACAATGGCGGCGCGTCAAGTACACAGAATCTTAGTTTTCCTCATCTACTTTGAATTCGTGATCAACAAACAAACAAAAACTAAATAATACTTTAATAACATTGATAAACCTGTGGTTTTCTGTGACGGGAAAGAAACGTAAGCCATCAACATCTAATAATTTACGCGAGAGGCACTCGGGAGACGATCGCTTGTTCTCCCGACAGCATCAAGCACTGCTAATACATTGACCCCAGGGGATCTTATGAAAAAATTTCCATCATTTTACTCAAAGTCAACGAGAATCACAGCTGATCGCTGTGAAAAATGTTAATTGACGACGTCAAGTATAACGGCAGCAATGACAGTGTTCCTAATATGACAAAGTAAGTGTTTTTTTTTAATGCCATGAATGTTTATTTTTTAATCAGTGTGTACAACTGTTCAACTAAATGAATATAAAATGGCAAAAATGAATGCACATTTATATATTGATTGAATAGATTTATAGAATTTTGAAAAAAAAAAAGTTTTTATAATAAATCTTTGAAAATGAAGTTATGGATTTGAATTTTTTATGTTTTTATAACCTAGCGATGCTTTGTGAAAGTTTGTAACGGAAAATAGTGGTTTTCATTTTGTCACTTTCTTGGTATAGAAAACATGTTTTTACCGAAATTTGTCAAAATGGATTTATTGCGTTTTGGAACCAAACTCTTCATTTGTTAAAGCATGGTTCGTCTCGAAACGTGCCTACAGACATTTTGCCAATTTTTTTTATCCTTAATTTGTGAATGTCCTGTAATTGATGAGAATCAGTACTGCCCTGACGGTCTGGTAAAGGAAACATTTGTATAAGAAATCATTTGTACTGCATACAGGGTACTGGAGTCTTAAAAGTATTACATTTCATTTTCCCAAATTAAGGCCTTAAAATGTAATAAATTTCACGTCAAAGTCTTGAATTTTCACGGAGGTCTTAATTTTTTACCAATGATCAAATTCCGACACAAAACTCGCACGATACGAGTGCAGAAAACTATCGATTTTCGCCAGCTTGCAGAACACTATTATCCCAATAAGGGGTTTTTGTTTCATTTTCCATAATATGGTTAATTTTGTTTGCAGGGCTCGAAATTGCGACTGTTTTGGTAGCATATGCGACCGAAATTTAATCTGTGCGACCTTAAAATGTATTTGAGAGCATTTTTGCGACTGCTTATTTTGTTGTGGTGTGACTTGATTTAGATTGTGTATGCTGTGTGCTGTTCCAGGTTCAGTGTTCTCTCCAACATTACATAACCAATCAAATTTCACCATTTAGTTCTTGCGTTTAATGAGGAGCGCATATTGGCTAATGTGAATGTCAATCATTCCTTGTTGCCGTGCTACGTTGGTACGTGAAGCGCGTAAATGTGAAAAGACGAACTGCGAGCATGAAGAGAACGAGCCGACTACAGCCAATGTTACTACTGTATTAATGCATAACGACGGTCGATTTAAATGCAACTTCACCACCGGAAAATAAAGCTTGACGTTAAAACTTTTCGGAGAGAGTTACTTAAAGATTACGAGTGGCTCCGCTATGAAAATGACTCGATGTTACTGTAAATCCTGTGAAACGGAGGTTGTGAAACTGATGGTATGTTTTTAATAACATTGCCTATTTAGTAGTAATAGCATCCTGGTAATGCAGTTATCAATACTAATGTATATTAGCCTTCTATATTAGGGTCACTTTTGTAATGTCACAATTAATCAGTGTTTTACGTGTTTGCTAGATTTTCTATTGTAAACATAATTATGTTACCTGTAATTGTTAAATTATTATTGCTGCTATATTATTTAAACTGCATTTGGGTATTATTTTAGGAATCTATGCAGCAAAAAAAACTAATTTCAAATCCGGGCCATAGGATGTGTAAAGCCCAGTTTTGGTGTTTAATAAAAAGAAATCTATTAACACATACATTGTAGTTGTGGTGCTTCATAATTTTTGGATGAGTGCGCCTACATTTTTGCTGGTGCTCCTAAATCTTTAAATTTGGGAGCACCAGTGCTACCAAATTAAAAAGTTAAATTCGAGCCCTGGTTTGTCAGTATTGTTCTGGTTCAAAGCATTACTGATGAGTGTTATTAGATATTGTTATAATCTACATATTTAAATATATTAAACAGCAAAAAAATGTATACCTTAAAATTGCCATTATTGTTTGGTTTGCAGCTTATTGCATGGATCAAACAAGGCTATTGTTTTAACATAAATGACCTTCTCTGACATAATTGTCATATTAAAATGTGGCGGGCTGCACAAGATAAAAAGGAGGGCCGAATGTGTCCCCTGACCCTCCAGTTGCCCATCCCTGATTTAGGGATTTTCAAATTTACAATTAAAGTATAAATGTACTATTAAATCTATTTGACTGTTGTTTTTGATTGTTGGGTAAAGTTAAGGGTTATGCTGTTTGGGCCTTGGACTCAGCCTTTCAGAGGCATGTTTTTCATGAATGTTCAAACACTTGTAAATAGTAATTATTTAAGGTATAATCTTACGTTTAATATTATTTATTTTACCGGAATGGGTGTGATGTAGGTATTAATTTCATTTTAAGTGGTATTAAAAAGGTCTTAAAAGTCTTAAATTTAGTTTCGACAATACTGGGGATACCCTGTGCATATGTGTCCGCGCTTAAGTATGGTTTGGAACTTGCACAGAAACACGTGTCTGCACAGAGAAAGATGGCACAAAAGCAAAATTTGTGTCCAAAAAATGTGTCCTGCTTTAGAAATGGCCACTGTGGTGCTGAGAGACAATCCACCCTCTTTGGATATTAATCCTCTGGACTGATTGCGTGAAATTTGATAATGCAATGTTGCGTGAAATTATGATAATGTATGAATCCTGGTTCTGTTGTTGATCTGTTGCTGCTGTTTGCACATTCAAATGAATTAAAATGTTTGTATTGTTTCTACCGGGTCACAGACAACCATCAACTGTAATTTTACAAAATGGCAAAGAATATTAAAATCTTATCAGTTAACGCTTCATATCCGGTTAACAAGCTGCGGTTGTCAGCGGGAAAACGAACTGAAATGAACATAACTACACACAACACTTTGTTTACTGATGAGTCTCTCTCTTTCTTTCTCTCTCTCTCTCTCTCTCTCTCTCTCTCTCTCTCTCTCTCTCTCTCTCTCTCTCTCTGTGCTGTTTTAGTTGAGATGCTTTGGTTGCAGTAATACAGAATATACGCTGTGCTACTAGTACATGTTTTTGAAGAAAGTTTTTAAAAGTTTTAATGTTGGCGCAAACATTTTATTGGCAGAATGTCTGGCACAGACATGTTTACCAAAACCATTAAGCGTTAGATCAGATTTTTGGAGGGTGAACAACTACTTTATCTTCTGCATTGTTTTTCAGTTGTGGCACAAATAGCATCTGGTTGGTGTTGTATTTGTGTTGCCCCTTTTTAATTGTGGAAAGCTTGGTATACCAACGTTAAACTTGATTTTTCAACTCTTTTAATTGCAAACGCTAAACAATAAATAACTCTCAGTGCCTCAACACACCATTGTTATTTTAAATAATGTGGTACTACTTTTCTTGCAAGCAAGTGTTGGAGCCGGTAAAAGTTTGCTTTTGTTGACCATACTCAGACTTTCAAACACCATAATCCTGACTTATAAATACAATTTCAGTGATGATTGGATGACAGCTGATCTATCAAATGTTTTCATGAATGCATATGCTGCTCCTCTTTTCTGATTTTCTTTGACTACCTTTAGTTAATAGTTGCAATTTCCTGTTTCCTTCCAGACCTTGAGTGTAGGTTAGCTTCATTGGCCATTAGTTGGATTTTGAAGCATTTGAACACGATGTTCCCTGTTCATGTTCTTCTCTTCTGCGCTGCTGTTATTTTCATCTAATAAAAGCACCTTAAGTAGCTCCACCCTTCCATTCAGTCTTTAAAATTGACAGGAAACGGTTGCTATGGCAAGATTTGATGCCATGGAAACGCTCCGTATCTGAACATTGTCCCTGCTTGGCTTTCTTTTGCCTTTATGATGGAGAAATGGCATTTTCATTAAAGTTTGATTTTTAATCTTCTTTGCACTTCTGTGAGGCCAGCACATTTGCTAAATTGCATGAAGTAATCTTTGTGAATGAAAAGTGATGTGCATTGAAAGTACTGCAGGGTCAGACCGGAAGAACTTGAAGTTACAGTATTCTGCTTTTGCAGAAATATATTATAAAAGGCAAAGAAAACGATTTCGACTGCATTCAGTCTTTGCACAGTTAGTACACACAACCCAGCATTTGTCTTTTTTATTTCCTATAACTAAGAAGATTTGTTTATTTAAAGGAAAACACCAGTTTTTTTTTTATATTTTACTATGTTCCTACCTCAACTTAAACAAATTAATACATACCTATCTTTTTTCAATGCGTGCACTTAATCTTTGTACAGGGCATCGTGAATGTGTTAGCATTTAGCCTAGCCCCATTCATTCCTTAGGATCCAAGCAAAGATGAATTCAGAAGCCACCAAACACTTCCATGTTTTTCCTATTTAAAGACTGTTACATGAGTAGTTACACGACTAAGTATTGTGGCACAAAATGAAAAGTTTGTTTAAATCCTAACACTTTTATGAGGCGCTGTACAAAGATTAAAAGCGCACGCATTGAAAAATAGATAGGTATGTATTAATTAATCTAAGTTGAGGTAATAAAATAATAAAATATTGAAAAACTGTGGTGTACAATTCAAATTGATGGGGACAGGTTATATAGTGACAAATTTAAATACCATTAAAGTAGCCAGACTAAAGCCAGATGATAGCTTGGTCAAAATGGCTGGTTGCGTAAAATCTTTTAATTCACCTTCGCTCTCAAATTTTATTTGAGCTTACGTACTTTAATTTATGGTCCTTCATACACGTCTTGCATTAGGTTTGTTGCCAGTGACATGAATTGTTATGGATTTTTGCACATTTTCTTATCAATGTCAAACCTGAGATTCGTATTGGGTCTTAACATGCTGTATTTGCAGCACCCTGTCATGAATAATCATCTGCTTTCTCCTCTTTGCTACAAATATGCACAAGCCATTAAATCCAAACTTTTCAATTTTTTCCCCATGATAGTTACACTGGTAATAGTTTACTGTTATTCTGATGGATAACATCCCTCTGTCCACTAGAAAGCCAGTATGAAGCAGTTGTCATATAGGGCAAATGCGAAAATGACTACCTAATGTCATTCAGCATTCAGGGATCATTGTCTGCCATCCTTCTGGAAAGCTGAATCACAATCTTGACTCTTGTTGTCTGTCTGATCAGCCCTCCAGGTTTGGACCTGCTCTCTTAGAATAGAAAATTATTTGTGTTCTGTAAGAAGAGCCACTGGCAGCAGAAGTCCATGAGTAATAAAGATGAGTAAAACAACTTATCCCACAAACAGAGCCCACCTGAGACAGATTCCTCTGCCCCACGGCGAAAGGTTACTTTCCATAAATATAAAAGTGGTGCTTTTTATACTCTTATAAGCGCCACCCAATTTCTGAGATAATAATTTAAAGCGTAACTAAACCCCTGGTCAGAGCCTGACTCCACCCACTGCATTATTTGAAAAATTCAAGAAAAGTGGGCAGATCCCAACAGAGATAGAGGGGACGAACTAAGTGTGTGGTGCGATCGTAACAAGGGCGTGGTGAGCTTGAACCTGCTTACGTCACCAGTCATTTCTTGGACCCAACATCCAATAGGAAAATTCAACTGCAGTAGCCACCGTTCAACCTGAAGAGGGCAGCACTCAGACGTTTTTACACCATATATTGTAGTATTGAAACACTTTACATCCAAATGTCAAAAAACTTACTAAAATCAATGAACAGCACTAATAAAGCATCATTCTTACAGAACATTAACTAAAAAAAGTTGGTTTAGGGTTTAGTTACTCTTTAAGATATTAATAATTAATGAGTTTGTTACGGTTTTTAGCACATTGCTGTGAAGCTACTTACAAAGCACTTAAGTCACTATGATCTGCTCTCCTCAAGTTCTAGTCTCTAGATATTGTCTGTCTCAGATCCATATTTATCACAAATCAAGTATTTTATTTCATGCACATCACGTAAAAAGCATCAGATCAAAACACAAGGGGGAGCTTCAGTGCCTGTATAAACAAGACTGTATCATCAAAGCCCTAAAACAGACAATTAATTGCCATAATTGCCATGATTTATTAAAAGATTCACCTTCAGCCAAATTTCATAATCGTGACAGCTGTCCAGTGCGTTGTGATTGGTCAAATACCTCAATCATGTGACGGAAATGACAGTGTCTCCACAACAGGGTGGCGGAGACAGCAATACTACAGCAAGATTACAACTTTTTTGTTTGCGTATACATTAGGGTGGTGATATGCAAATCTTCCCACAAAGAAATATGTGGGCGTGTGAGCCGTTTTTAGGAAGGCGTGGGTGAGCCTTCACTTTTGGAAAGACTTCATTGACCTTTTATATGGACAGCTTTTAACTCTCCAAAGACAACATATAACCAGGAAAATGTAAAAATCGTATGACCTCTTTATGGGTTTGGACAAAAGCTCTAAAGACATCTTCGACGTGTGCTTTAGTGCAGGTGAAGACAACAACAAGCTGTTGTATGCTGTGGTTTGGTTGGTCTCAACCTCCTCTGCATCTCCAGAGCTCTTATGATGATAATCAGTCTTCACTCAATGCTCTTTGCTGCACAGATGATTTGATTTACGTCACTGGCGGCTGAAGAAAATCAAGAACATCTAACTATTGGTTTAAGGACTCTCCACTGATCAATGTGTGGGCACATGAGCCATTGCATGTATAATGGTCATTATAACATCACCAAATGAGATGATGAACACCATACCATAATTGACCATTATGACCATAGTCTGTTTTTTCACTCATGTTGAGTACATTTTCTTATTTAGCAGGCACTTTTATACGTCTTGAGAAAAATATGCATGTGAATATTACATTTACAGTCCCACAGACAATTATTTTCACAGTTAGTATTGCTAATATAAAGTACATCTCATTAAAAAACTTAATTCACACTTTGTTTAAGTAGCACTTTTAATAATGGCATGTTTAAAGATGAGATGTAGCAGGTGTTTGTAAATTAGTAGTGTTGGTGCATCTTCTCATTGAAGATTGTGGAGGTCTCAGCTCTGGTGAAGTACAGCAACGTCCACTAAAAAACTGACAGAGCATTTGATGGAAAAGCAAAGCGTTATATGCTCTTTTTGAGGGTGTGAAAAGGTCATTTTAGTGGCAAAGGCCAGGTTTGAAATCACACAGAAATAAATCTGGACATATCTTTCTGATTCAGCAATTGCCCAAGTCAGGGTTTGTTTCATCAGTTTTATTTTTCATTCTAAGTTTTGGTCACATGAAAATCACTTTAACATCCTAGCTGATGTTTTTTATTTCTATGAAATATTGATCTGAAGTTATTTTATTATGTTAGTAAAAAGTAAACGCAGAATGTTCACTCAGTAAAGCTTTGTCAAACTTGTGTTTGAAAAAAAAATACATTTATGGACATGACATATCGATTTGAGTTAAAAAATAAATAAATGCATGATTTGCTTTCTTGTAGAGAACAGAAGTTGAATATAGAGGAACCGTAGGTTTCATTCTTAGCTCCCTAAAGTTACAGTTGCAATATTGAGTTTTATAGAGACACCCAAATGCTTACCATCCAGGTTTCATACACTGTAAAAAGTGTTTACGTGCCTTAGTAGAACTAACAAAAATAGAATGAGTAAATTGTATTAAATAATTTGAAATCTTTTTTTTAAATATGAGTTAAAATAACAAACATTTTAATAATTTGAGTAATTCTAAATGAACACATTATTGAGTTAATTCAACTTTATTTTATCATTTATAATCCAATTAAATTTGTAAGAAGGAAATAAACATAATAATTCTGTGTTGAAACTACATAAATGATTTTAGTAAACATAACTAACTAAGCAGTAGACTCGTAGTTCCCAGCATGCTTTGCATGGAACTGCATTTGGAGAGTAAAATTTTACTCTAAACACTATTTTATGTGTTTTTATTTTAACTAAAAAGAAAGACTTGCTAGTGTTTAATGTTCATTTATCTTCGAGATTTAGAAAAGTTTCTCGAACTTCTTTGAGTTTTGTAGTTACCATTGTTCAGAAGACTTGTGCTTGTGCATAGACTGCATACTGAAGTATGCTGCGCTTTACAGCTGCCCAAAACAAAACTGGGTGGGCGCTTTGATTGAATAAACGTTTTGTGCCCTCGTCTCACGGAATGATGAAGTATAAATCAATGTTTATGGAAACAACAACAAACCATAAAAAGCTACCTGTACCAAGAAAAGTAAGTTAAACTAAATGAGTAATCCAAGTACTATTAGTTAAATGAACAGTATGTAAGAAATTTATATCAGTTAATCATAAAATGGCCCTGATATGTCACTAGACATTAAGAAATCATTTTCATTTCAAATACTTATATCACTCACAACAGTGGTCTGGCCAGGATATTGTCATTTAAAAAGTGGAGTTGCAGCCCTCAACTGATGTTTATGTTGTCATGTTGTGTATTGGCCACCAGTTGTGTGATTGCAGTACCAGTTTTAGCCACAAGTTTTGTGATTGCAATACCAGTTTTGGCCACAATCCTACATACTGTTCCTTTAAAGGTGCTCTAAGCAAATTGATGCGTTTTAGACCATAAAACATTTTTTGTTACATACAGCAAACATCTCCTCACTATCTGCTTGCTGCCTGCCCACTGATCAAACTGTAAAAAACGCGATCTCTGTAGACAGCCCAGGCTCCACAAACTGCAATAAAAACACAGTGGCCAAACCTAGCACCACGAAACATAACAAATGTGTTCCAGCCAATAAACGACAAGAAGGATTTGGGAGTGGGGGTTGGGCGCGTTCATGAAAGCATGGAAGGGTGGGGTAGGGGGAGGAGTTAGCTACGCTCCGTTTGTTTGAAAACAGTTAAAACATCAACAAAAAGTGACGTCTCTCAGATTCGCTTAGAGTGCCTTTAACTCAACTTGATTTTGTTGTGTTTGTATTAAGTTATGTTACTGTGTTTATTATACTTAAAAAAAGGCTGCAATTTGACTCATCTTAAAACATTCAATGCGGCCACTTGCCTTACTTTTATAAGTTATTACTTTATACAGTGTATTTTACTGTTTACGCCAGCCCCACCTACAAATGCACATTATTAGTAAATAGAGTGCAGCAGGAATGACGTATTTTTGTCGGCAAAACCCGAAAGCAAGTTAGCATTTTAGCACTTCCAGTTCCATTGTCCCTTAGTCAGTTTTTTTTGCGAGTCAGCTTTTTTGTGGGGTTTTAGTTAAACTCCTCAAATAAGATCTTTGGTTAACACAGTGGTTCTCAATCTTTTATGTGCGGCCCCCCTTGTGTACGGTGCATTCCTTTGCGGCCCCCCCAAAGAAAATTTATAAAAAAAACTTAAATGTAAAATTTTAATTAAACAAAACATATTAAGCTATACAAAGTAGTGCTGTTGGTCAGTAGCCTTATTTTTTTTAGATTTAACTACACATAATTCATGATAAATGAATGTATTTTATAAAATGCCATAAAACTGGGGCCCCCTGGCACCATCTCGTTTTTTTTTATTAATTATTTGATTATTTTCAAAAACTTCACTAACCCTGCTGTGCATGAACAAAGCTGTTTCTCAGTTTGTGTTTCCCATTTGAACGTATGAGGCCGCTGATGCTTGTGCTGCTTTAGCTTCACATTTTGAATGCAATATCTCTCGAATGCGTACTGCAGTCCCTTTTGTCTTGCTCTCTCAGATATTTCACCTGTTCGCAAAAAAATTCTAATTATCTGGGAATGTCTGACACCGGTGCATACATACTGTAATTGACTTGCCAAGCTCAAAGCTTGACAGGCGTAAAAGCTTGATAGGTGACTAACTCTGTTTGAGGAGGGCGGGGCTTAGCAAAGTGTCAATTAGGCTTTTAGGTTAGCTTTTTTTCTAGTAAACACATTTAGGGCCCTATCTTGCACCCAGCGCAATTGACTTTGTCAGTGACGCATGTATCATTCGTATTTTGCACCGGCGCACAATGGGTTTTTCCCTCCACAGACGCACGTCGGCAAACTAGGGAATGAACTTGCGCTCCCTGGGCGGTTCAGCGCAAAAAAGGAGGCGTGTTTGACTGCTCTTACAAGAACGTCGGTCTCCTCGGCTGTGAACCGCTCCTGGCGTGCGTCTGGTAAATCCGTCATAATAATAGCAACTGGCCATGGAACTTGTGCACTTGCGTTTAAAGGGAATGTTGGATAGGGTTCTGATTGGTTTATTTGACGTTACGCCCAAACCACACCTACTGTATGAATAATGAACCTACTTCAGACCAACCCCTTATTGATTTGCGCCTGGCGCAAGAGTTATTTCTCCCGCCGGGAAAATAGCAACAGCGCCCAAGATCCGCCCACAAACTCACTTGCGCTTTGCGCTTCGCACTTGCGTTTCAGATAGGGCCCTTAGGCTTCAAAATGTATAAAAGTTGTGGTTATGGGGGAAGATTATCTTGTTGATTAAAACGTCTTAGTGTCATAAACTTTTGTTTATCACACAGCTTGTTTTTTGCGATAATCCGAAAGTCTGTGGAAAAAAATTAATGGGCTTTTTGGTATGGCAACCAGTGTCCTGCTTACTCCCGGGTTGGCTTACAAAAATACGTCAATCAATTCATTGTTGTGACAGCACAAAGCCACCGTTTTTACACTCTTCAGGGCAGTCAGCCGAGTAATGGCATGCTTATTAATGTCTGCATATTAAATAGCAGCACTAAGTATTTTACCATCAGTATCATCATCAACTTTTAATAGATGCACAGCATTTACAGAAAATCGTTTCACCTTATTTTTTTTCAGATGTCATCTTAAGTGTCGTCTTTAAGCATTCAGAGAGAAACCTACTGTGAATACTGGGTCAAAATAAATTGATCATTCGATCTAAGCAAGTGATTAAGTAGCGATGCATGGAAGCAATTTTCAGTAATGGGTTTGAGAAAGATGTGCAGCCCAGAGTCCATGTTACATTTACAATTATACGTTTGGCAGATGCTTTTATCCAAAGCGAATAACAGGTGTACATTTTTAACAGTGTTCGAACCCAAGACTGTTTGCGCTGCTAATGCAATGCTCTTACCGCTGTGTTACACAACTGTAAGTGCAGATATAATGAAACATGTGCAGTATGAAATGCTGTGAACTATAGTTATATGGTTAGTGCCTGCTGGATTGACACAGTCACGTTGAGTATGTGTATCAGCTCTGGGTTTCCTCTTGACTTGTTCCTGTGTAATGTATTGTCAGACTCATGTTGTTTCTGATATTTAAATGTTTGCTCTGTTCTTATTTTATCCTCTCTCCTACTGTCGTCTTTCCCCTGTAATTTACTGCAGCTCATATCATATATATTTCTCTCTTGCTCTGTCTATCTATCTCTCTCTTTCCCTCTCCTTGTTTGTTCCTTACATGTATTTTTTCCATTCTTTATTTGTGAATCCATCGCTATATTCTCTCTTCCTGTCCTCTTCCTTTGCTTTATTAACTTTCATTCTGGCTTTATATTTCCATTACGGTTTTCTGGTCGTTCTGTATCTGAGATCTCAGAGAGGTAAACAGAGGTTGTGTTTCTGTTTGAGCTATACAACACGGCTAATGCGAAGTTATAGGAAATTTCGATGTGTAATCAGCCAGTGTATGTGTGTTCTCATCAGTCTGCGTGACATTTTTACTGTGTTTGTGACCTTTTTACTTGGTGAAAAAGCAAGCGATTCTATTTCTGTTAGCCACCCCGAATATCTCCTGGAGGGTTACAGATGTATCTGCCACGATTTCATCTCCTCACACATCCACTCATCTACTCGACTGTCTGCATTTAGGAGCCCTGAAGTGCAGAGAAAGATGCTGCATTAATTCTCTTTTAGCCGTTGTTAGAACTAGCCCTAATGATTTCTCACAGATCTGTTGTATTTGAGGACATGGAGAGAACCTCCAGTTTCTCTAGATTTAAAGGGGACATATCATGAATCTGACTTTATACATGTTTAAGTGCTATAATTGGGTACAGCCCAGTAACTTAATTTGTGAAGAGATCAGCTCATTTGCATTTAAAAGGACACACCCAAAAACGGCACATTTTTGCTCACACCTACAAAGTGGCAATTTTAACATGCTACTGTGTAATAAATTATCTATATGATATTTTGAGCTAAAACTTCACATACCTACTCAGGGACACCAAATATTTAAAAAAGGCTTATAAAATGTCCCCTTTAAAGTTTTTTGCATCATCAAGATGTACAGCATTGTGCAAAAGTTTTACGCCTGTTTTACACATACGCGGTATGTAGTGCGTTTGCGGTGCATACTGTTTTACGTAACCATGTTAACAGGTTAGTGCTTTCACACACAGCATACGTATGCAGTCCATCCGGTCTGTTGCAGATGTGGCGGTGCAGCAGTGCTGCGTTCGTTTTCGCACCGAGTCTATTTTTGCTGTACTGAACGCAAATTGCACGCGCTGATTTAAAGTTATTAAGCATGTTGTTTAAGCAGTTTCACCATGAATGCATATACATAAAGTATGTTAATATTTTTTACCATTGTTTAAATGCGCTGTATGTAATTTACAGCGGCCTCTAGCGGTGATGTTTCAGATTGCAACCAATAAGTTTACAAGCGCGTGCTCGAACTCATGAGCGACGGCCAGACTGAGATGTAACACACCGGAGAAAGCATCACACAACATGCTGGAAACTGAGGTAAATAGTCCTTTAGGGTTGTTGCTTCACTGCATGAAAAGAGGTGTATCCGTACTAGGAAACTCCTGTAAACACCACTGATTTTCGGATGTATCTACTAGTTCCACTGAGGGTAAACTTCTAATTCCACCAAGTTAGGAAACTCCCGTAATGATACCAATTCGGATGTATCTTGCTGATGGGATATTCCTGTGGTACATGCAGCCATTTGTTGCCATGGCAAATAATCCCATTGAAGATTTTGTCAGGGGACATTTTCACACCTACAGAGGTACTGGGATTTCACACCTTTGCACAATTCTAGTGTCTCCATTGGTGTTTAATCTCAACACTGATTGGTTGCTTTTAAAACCCCCTCCCAAAACTCTGACAACTATTGGGACACAACTTTGAAACTTTCCAGTTGAGATCATTTGATTGGTTACACTTTGTATTAAGCCCAACCCAAGCCCTCATAGCTTAGTGACTTGATTGGTTATTTGCCTGCTATGCAGATAGACTAAACCCCCCCCCCACTATATATATATATATATATATATATATATATATATATATATATATATATTCATATTTATATTCAGATACACCCCAAAACCCTTATGTAAAATAAAAAACTTGAATTGAGTTTGAAATGTTTATTTAATAAAAACTGAACAATTCACAATTGTCACAATCACAAAATAATATTATACACAAATATTAAAAGTTGCATACATAAACAATACTATTTAAACTCATAAATATACAGACAGAGAAAGCAATATTAGAGTAAAATAAAACAAAATAAAAGCAACAATAAAAATTACATTCAAAGCAGTACAATGTAATGTAGCAGTGGCGGCTCGTGACTGCTCATCCGAGGGGTGCAAATTTAAAATAAGTGTTCGGAGTGTCATGTGTATTGCTTGTGTTTTTAAAATGTGTTTGTTGCTTCATGTAAACCATGTGCATCACGGGTTTAGTCAAAACACGTGATGCACATACACGCAGAACACATATTTTGAACCACACAAATGACTGGCTATATACATGTTGTGACAAACTTTGCATCGAGTGCTCACAAAAAAAGAAGTCACCACCTGCCACTGTAATGTAGTAAATATTTAAATAAAATAAAGCAAGATCAATATAGTTGTTGTTCAAGAAATCAGTCCTACACTGCAAAATAATGACTTTCTTACATAGTATTTTTGTCTCGTTTTCAGTAGAAATATTATTTAAATAAAATGCTTTTTCTTGATGAACAAAATGACCTAAGAAAATAAGTCTAGTTTTAGACAAAATAAATAAATGCACACAATTTAAGTGAATTTGTGCTTAAAACAAGCAAAAATATCTGCCAATGGTGTGAGAAAAAATCTTAAGTTTTCTTTTTTCTTAAAAACTTAATTCAAGCACAATTTTCTCACCCCATTGTTAGATATTTTTGCTTGTTTAGGCACAAATTTACTTAAATTGTATATTTTTGTCTAAAAACTAGACATTTTCTTAGGTAATTTTGCTCATCAAGAAAATACATCTTGATTTAAGAATTTTTAGTTTTTCTACTAAAAACAAGATAAAAATCCTAAGTTAGAAACTGATTTTTTTGCAGTGTAGATACAATTGCAGAGCTCTGTCTTGGAATTATTCAAGAATTTCTCACTGTAAAACCTAAAAGTTAACTAAACTCAAACCATTTAAGAAAACCGGTTGCATTAAACCATTTAAGTTTTAAAACACATAGATTTGAGTACTGTGAACTTAAACAAATTGAGTCACATGCAGTTATGCACTTATATTTAAGTTCACACTAACTAAATATAAGTGCATTATTGCACAAGACTTAAGTTCACAGTACTCAAATGTATGTTTTTTTTTTTTAAACTTAATGGGTTAAGGCAACCGATTTCCTTAAATGGTTTGAGTTAAGTTAACTGTTAGGTTTTACATTGTAAAGCATATACTTGTCAGCAAAGGTAACGTTGATGCACCCTCATCTGGACAGACATCTCTTTGGAGCCCTTTGGAAATATAAAAGTACATATAAGTATTTGGCATAATACTAATACACATACACATACACACGACAAATCAAATGACATAGAATTAAAGTTGTACATTTTAGAAAGTTAACATTAAACCAGTGGTTCTTAACGTAATTCCTGGAGGCCCACTGCCCTGCATGTTTTGTATATCTCTTTTATCTGACAGACGTAGTTCAGTTCATGGAGATCCCTTCTAATGAGCTGATGATATGAATCAGGTGTGTTAAATAAGGGAGACATACAAAATGTGCAGAGCAGTGGGCCTCCAGGAATAAGGTTAAGAACCACTGCATTAAACTGTACAAAGATACAACAATATATGATCAAAGAACTTCATAATACTTCATAAATCTTCTTACTTAATTTTCTGTGTTGATGTCCTCAGAGTCTCTGTGTTGTTCTGCAGCTTCATTACAGTAGGTTACTTCAATATAGTTGTCTATCAAAAACAGAATAAAAAAAATAGAATCACATACATCATAACACATCTATTTACGATTTATACCTTTTTAATTTAATAATTTAATTATTAAACTTACATCATTTTGGCCAGATTGCAGTGATATCAATTTCTTCAGTGTCTGGATCAGTCTGATGTTTTAGCTTTCACTGTTACTTCATTATATTTCTCTGGCAAACACAGAATTAAAAATCAAAATCACATATCACAATACATCCGTTTACTATTTAACATGTTTGATTTTAATTTAATGTAATCATTGAATGATTAAACATACATCAGCTTTACCCAGAAACCTCTTCATCGTCCACAAAGTTGACCACAGTGTACATGACCTCTGTAAACACAAACATGTATAGACTTCATATTTAAAAAGATGAAGAACAGCAAACATATAACGTTTAAATATATTATGACTCCAAGCTTCTTTACAATTAGCATCTAGGTTCTCTTAAAGTGAAGCTGGCTTTGTTACAAATCAATATAAAGCTATTAAAACAGTCTTGAAAAATAAGCAGCATCTACCAGAACTGAATGAGCTTTTAAAACAACAAAAGAGCGTCTGTATAATTTAAAATAGCAGAGAGACACTTGCTAGCTGCTAACATTTCAAACACACGAGTTACTGTTGTTTTGTTTGTTTTAAGCAAATAACGTCTCATCTTGGCTTCTTTAAAGTTTTGTTTTTAAAAATTTAAACATCGAATTGAATCTTTTAACAGCCCGGTTTGAATGTTACTTCGCGTCTTTTTAACCTCATGTTTACCGCTGTGTACCACGTATAACCTTAATGTTTTACTGTTTGTGGTTTAAATTCAAACAGTTCTAGTATAAAGACAAAAACGAATCATAGTTAATAACATAATATGAACAAATAGGCAACCGATCAGCGCGATGCAGACAAATGAATTAAATCAAACTTACCTTACTGTTAATGAGCAAACAAACAAACAAGAGACGGAGTAGTCCAGGCAGTAACGGTTCGCGATTTTGAATTTTCCCGTCAAGCCCATAGGTTGAGCAGTCGCACCTGAAGGGTGGGGGCAGATGAGTAGGTGCAGGTGCATTCTGGGAAATGTAGTCCTTTTCTTTAATATACTTTTTATAATCCGCGTTTTCACACTATGCATTGTTCTTTATACTTGATTATTAATAAAAAATAAAAAATATTTTTATAAAGTTTATTACGTTTACAAAACATGTTTAGTTGACAAACATGTTAACAGTTATTTGGAATGATGCTCAGATTTTCTTAAATATAAAATCTTTGTGAATCAGCAGCACCTTCTTGATGAAATACAAAACTCTTTAAACATGCCTCAGGAATTATCTCTGGGTTTAGTGGATTAACTGCTCATCATTGGAAACATTGAACGTATACCTAAATGAATTCTTACTTAAATATTAGTAAATATAAACTAATGCTGAGTTAAGACATGTAACTTACTGAACTTACTTAACTACAACATGAACTCAAATTAATTTATTGTAAATGACTGCATTAACTAACAATGAAAAACATGTCGTAGTTAATGATGACTCTTCAATAGTTTATTATTAGGATATGCTGTAACTCAGCATTAGTTCATGTTAAAGTAAAAATACATGTATGTCTTTTTTCACTGTGATATATGGACCCTTATTATATTATAAAGTCCCCATCTCTTTTGTTTAAATTGATTGATTGAAGACAAACATTATAATATGTGGTCTGACTTTGTGCAAGCATGCATTATCATATGCTAAAAGTTACCTCCTCAGATAGACTAGAACATTCATTGGTGCCCGAACATTTTCCTTACAAGGGCCAAACCTGACTGAGGGCTGTGGGCCAAAAGTAAATGTTGTTGTGTTATATTAAAATTAAAGTTGCCCTGATAACCCCTAATTTATAATTTTCTAATATTTTAAAAAATAAATAAGCAAACATTACTCTGTTTATGCATAACTAATGCAGTTTTATTTTCCAAGGCTGTTTGTAGGAAAAAGAAATCGTTTTGCCAATCAATTTTAAATATCTTTTTCTCTGTGTGCCACTGCCGCAACCTCTTCATTTTTAGCCTATAGTACCCGAGTTCATTAGGTTTTGTGATGCATTTTATACACCTTCAAGTATGCATGAAACATAAAAAAATTTAAGGTCTTTTGTGGGCCAACTTTGGGCACCTCTGGACTAGAAGTACAGTAGCTGACAGGTATCTGCAGATATGTTTACCCGAGTTTGTCAGTCTGTTTCACCCTACATGTTTTGCATCCACATGTGAAAGACTGTCTTTTAGATTATGGACCTGTCTATTGATATTTTTGTTTCTATTTTAAAAGATTTAATGAAATGTTAGGGTAGAATTATAATAACAATAGAAACAGTGAACTTCAAATCATGAGACATCAGCAAAAATAAGCAGCTTTACATTTCACTGACTAATTTATCAACATCCTAGCTAGCAAAAATGAGTTACATGATGTCATTTGAACGGCTTCCTTTAAACGATGTATGCAGCATTGAGAGATACGTTCACAATATTCTGACCTAGGGCAGTTGGAGACATGTTTTCAAAGTGTTGGAAATATATATTCTGAAATAACATTTGTTGCATTTCTCTTGAGTCAGAGACATAATTTTCACACATTAAAATTGTAATTGTGTCCATTGAATTTTAGTTATTTTGAATGATGCTTAGTTTCTTAAATAGACTAATTAAATTATATTAATAATAAACATATTTAGAAAACACAGTTCTTATGTACCACAATACTGTATGTGCTGTCTTAAAGAGACATGGTTAACCCCCCACCCCACCCCACTCAGCTCTGAAAACAAAGAAGACACCTCTACCTGTGGGTCATTAACATATAAAAAGCCGTTCACACCTCACACCCACCGCTCCTCACAACCAGCTGTAAGGATTCCTGGAAACTTCCACCAGTTCCTACATACATCCACAAACCTAAGGTTTCTGGATGTTTCACGGGTTTACTTTGGTGTATTACCTTTCCAAGCACTCTGCCTCAAAAATCTGGCAAACCTAAAGTTTAGCAGGGATTTCCCATTCCGTATTTGTCCGTATACAGCTCTTTTCATGCAGTGTTGCCACACTGTGCGATCAATATCTTAGTTGAGTCCATGTCACACTGTATAATCTCAGTTTCCATCAATGTCAGACTGTACGAGTTTAAAGACTTTTATAAAGCGGACGCACGCAAACAAACGCGTCCGCAGTTTTACGTCATCAATCGACGACGGCTGGGCAAACACGCTAAAGCGAAGGCTAGCAAACCGAAACAACATCTAAAAAACTAAAGCACATAATCAAAATATATTTGACATGCTTTGTAGTAATGTTAGCTTACCTGTCTGTCCAAAAGGATGAAAGCCAACTCCGGATCCGTTTTTATACACAAAACAAAGCGGAGGTTTCTCCATAATTCAAATGCCCTGCCAATGTTAATCCGTGTTTTTGTCCGAAGTTGATCCGATTCACGTTTGGCCTTACGAGCTTCAGCAGATAACTTTTTTTCTTCACAATATGTGGAGTCTGTGTTGTGCTGGGAGCAGGTCGTTTCAGTCTGTTATCAGTGTCGTCGCTGTTGAGCACAAAGTCAGTAGACGAGGCAAGAGGCTCGGGAGTGCGCATGCAGGTGACGTCACTGGATTTCGCACCAAATCCAGACCGGTACTTTCACATAAAAATAATACATTTTTTTCAGAGGTAATAGCAAAACCCGCAAAGTGGATCATTTTAATGTGAGATTACAACCCCTTCACACAAAGGCAATTGAAAAGGGATTAGTTTGAGTAGAAACACTGCGGACAGCTCCTTAAATTATACTAATCTTTTAGTTTTTATTTGTAGTAAAACAACAATAACCACAAATTTGCTATGGTCTCACCAAATAACCACTGCCCACATTGACAGTCAGAAATAAAAAATACTACTAAACATGCATACTACTTTATGTGGTGTATTTTATCTATAACATTGCAAGCAAGTGGAAAACGTATTTTGAATTACACCATGTTATAAATATGTGCTAAGCGCTTTCTTCTCAATAACATAACACACAACAAATATGACAGCGGGGTAAAAAAAACTAGAAAGAAAGCATCTGGTCAGATCACAGTGATGTTGTTTGATATACCAGCTCTGTAATTCAGCACTATAAATCATACCACGTTTATTGTTACCACTTTATACAATATAGCCTATTGTTTTTAAGCCGCAAATAGGCTATCAAAACTTTCTATAAGCCTACTGTGTAATTGAGACATTAATTCAAGAAATGCATTAAAAGCAGAAAGACGTAGGCCGCGGAAATATATAGTGGGTTCACTTCAATCCACACCCGACGTTCTTGGTTTGCTTCTTATTTATTAAATCGAGGCAATTGTTTTATTAAACATTGATTAAAATTATATAGATACAATTTATACAAAAGGAAATTCCCTTTAAAGAAAGGCTTTCTACAAAACAAACCTATGAAGTGGTCACAGGATTTTAAATGTAATGCAACATTTTGTTCATTTACATTTATTCATTTTAAGCATTAGTAGACTAATTTCTTTGTAATAAACACTTTAACTGGCTATTTAAAAAGTGTTTGGTTTTTTATGTTTATTTATATTTCTTGTCACTGTGTGCAGGCTTTTTTGTATATGACAGTGGAAACAGCCCAATAACTTTTTTACTTAAACGGCTTAATTAATGTCACGTTGCATTACGATTTTAAGTAGTATCAATAATTGTGACGTGCGGTCAAGTTCGTGTGTGTGTGCTGTTTAAATGAGTGTTCTCACCAATACGCTTGTGATTCATGAAGTTTTGACAAATTTTATAGACCTCTTATCGTTTCTTATTCAAAAGTGATAAGGTATACGATAAGGTACAGTGTATCATAAGAACGACGTAGCGTTAAGTAGGTGTCGGAATACCCAGCCCTGGATTCGGGACAACTGCTTTGATTTCAAGACAAAATGTCTGAGTAAGGGTCGTAAGAGACCAGAAACGTCACTTTAATAAACGTCACTTTTCTTTGTTCATATGTACTACTGTATTTTGGTGATCCTGCACCCATATTGAAGATGGATGTGTGTGATTCAACTTGTTTATTGATTTCGGGACACTCATAGATTCAGGGCCACGTCGACTTAATTCATGCCCACCCATCTGTCACGTTCTGCATCTGCCACTGGTTACTGAGTATTTGGCAAATTTACCTCAAAGTTTATTTCATTAAAATTCCTGTTGTTCGGGTAATAATAATAACATTTGCATTTCAATCCTGCTTTCTTGTCTGTTTATTCATGTCATTATGCTGTTTTGTTAAGTTATGTGAGGACATTTATTGCCATATGAGACATTTATTGCAGTTATACATATTCTCTCGTCTATAATATGCAAATCATATTCATTAGGAAATGTATATTGTGGTGTACAACAAAACCTTATACAACCCTGCCTGTTACTTACGTTATATCTTCAACAAGTTATCCCTCTGATTTATATATATAATATATGTGGAGATAAAAGAACATTTGCAAATCTGCTGATTTGATCTATTCCTGTGTCCTGACCACCAGGCTAGAGATTTTAAACATCCTTAATCCACACTTCTTATCTAGTCTTGTGGAAAAAAAATCACCATAGGCTATGTTATATTGTTTGTGGAGGAGGCGCTTGGCACAGAAAGTGTCAATCACTTGTTTTGATCACACGTGTTTTATCAAAACAAGTTATCATCCAGCTCTTTGACACCGATCATTTAATACAGTTCACGTTCAACGTTCACACCGAAAAATGTGTGCAAGGTGGAATGAGGCAGAGATCAGAAAGCTCCTCACTATCCGTGCTGAAACTGAGATCATTTGCCAGATTAATATAATTGCAAGTTCATGATCAGATCAGAAAATAAATGCACATGAGCATTCTCCAGAGAGAAATTACTGATGATAAGCAAACATACCCATTCATCTGTGTATTTTTGTTTGAAAAGGGCTAAATTATACAGATTGACTGTACACACAGAACACAAAAGGGTGTCAGTTTAAGATTTAGCCACTCTGGGACCCGGTTTCAAATAGTAGTGGTTTCAGGGCCCCAAATTGCTAGATCTGTCCATTTGTATCTGATACGATACAAACATTTTACGTATACAGCGAACGCATCTCCGTGTGGACGGGCTCTTAAAGGGTGCTGCATAGATACCTTTTGAAGCCTGAAAAAAGGGTTTAATGCGATTAAATCTTCGTTGAGCTTTTCAGCTTGAAGCCCATAAAATACATGAAAGAAGATCGTGGCTTCCTCACACCCCTGCTGAGATAGCAGCGTTGTAGTCCTTCACATCAGAGAAACTCCCTTCTACCTTGAAATTGAAAGAAAAGTCTACAACAACCAATTAATGCAAGTGCCAGGAAGCACGTTGTCGTTGACTGAAGCCTGGGTTAATTAGGCCTGTGTTTCTGTCACTCGTGTGAAAAAAGGCAATTTTCAGCTCTGCGCCAGTTGACCTGTTTAGCAGTGTAGACACAGAGTGGTAATTTAAACGTTGTCGATTTAATAAAGACTTGTTTACCTACACAGGCTGAACTCCATTGCATACAATATTAAAGAGGAAATAATTTATATGAACAGAAAGGTGTTGGGAAAGTGGAAATGGTATTGCTATCATTTTTACAATATCAACAGTATCATTGTTTGCTGATATTTAGAACAGTTTATCAGTTTTGGGATGAAGCTAAAATATTTAATGCAGAGTTAAACTTGTTTTTTTGTTTTTTTCATTTGTACCATTAACTAATTAATGGATGCGTTTATTTAAGCAGCTTACAGTGGATTTAGTTTTATATCAGTGTGTTTGCTGCTTGGGGATCAAACCCATGAGCTACTAAAGTAGCTTATGTGTTTTATATAACTGGCTGCTTATAATTAACCCATAGAAATGAAATAAATTATGATTCATAACAATTTATTAATTATTTCCGGAGTGAAAAAAATAAGTCTTGATATATTTTTTATTTATTTAGCAAAATGCAAAAAAAAACATCAATATCTGAATAAATGGGACACAGGAAGTACAATATACATGCATTAGTAAAACCTTACGGCGCATTTACACGGAACGAAAGCGTTAAAGGGATAGTTCGGCCAAAAACGATATTAAACCCATGATTTACTCACCCCCAAGCTGTCCGAGTTGAATATGTCCATCGTTTTTCAGACAAACACATTTTCGGATATTTTAGAAAATATTTTAGATCTTTCTGTTCATTAAATGTAATGTCACGGGGTCCAGCAATAGTCCACGACCTTCAAGTCCAAACTAGATATGCAATTCCCAAGGAATTACCAGTGCATGAAAATGCAAAAAGCTGATTGACAGAAATGTAAAAGAAATTTAGTCTAGTAGTTTACCTGGCTGTTGACATGTTTAAGTGTGAAGCTAGCATGATTTAAAAAAGTTATCATGATGAAATATGATGCTAGCATGATTAGCATGATTCAGCATGACGTTAGCATGATGCTAGCATGATTAGCATGAAGCTAGCATGACTAGCATGAAGCTAGCATGATGCTAGCATGACTAGCATGAAGCTAACATGATGTTAGCATGATTAGCATGAAGCTAGCATGATTAGCATGAAGCTAGCATGATGCTAGCATGATTAGCATGAAGCTAGCATGATGTTAGCATGATTAGCATGAAGCTAGCATGATGCTAACATGATTAGCATGAAGTTAGCATGATGTTAGCATGATTAGCATGAAGCTAACATGATGCTAACATGATTAGCATGATGCTAGCATGATTAGCATGATGCTAGCATGAAGCTAGCACGATGCTAGCATGATTAGCATGAAGCTAGCACGATGCTAGCATGATTAGCATACAGCTAACACGATGCTAGCATGATTAGCATGAAGCTAGCACGATGCTAGCATGATTAGCATGAAGCTAGCACGATGCTAGCATGATTAGCATGAAGCTAGCACGATGCTAGCATGATTAGCGTGAAGCTAGCATGATGTTATCATGATAAACACGAAGCTAGCATGATTAGCATTAAGCTAACATGATGTTAGCATGATTAGCATTAAGCTAACATGATGTTAGCATGATTACCATGAAGCTAGCATGAAGTTAGCAGGACTAGCATGAAGCTAGCATGATGCTAGCATGATTAGCATGAAGCTAGCATGATGTTAGCATGATTACCATGAAGCTAGCATGAAGCTAGCATGACGTTAGCATGATGCTAGCATGATTAGCATGAAGCTAGCATGAAGCTAGCATGACTAGCATGATGCTAGCATGATTAGCATGAAGCTAGCATGATGCTAGCATGATTAGCATGAAGCTAGCATGATTAGAATGAAGCTAGCATGATGCTAGCATGATTAGCATGAAGCTAGCATGATGCTAACATGATTAGCATAAAGCTAGCATGATGCTAGCATGATTAGCATGAAGTTAGCATGATGCTAGCATGATTAGCATGAAGCTAACATGATGTTAGCATGATTAGCATGAAGCTAGCATGATGCTAACATGATTAGCATGATGCTAGCATGATTAGCATGATGCTAGCATGAAGCTAGCACGATGCTAGCATGATTAGCATGAAGCTAGCACGATGTTAGCATGATTAGCATGAAGCTAGCACGATGCTAGCATGATTAGCATGAAGCTAGCACGATGTTAGTATGATTAGCATGAAGCTAGCATGATGTTATCATGATTAGCATAAAGCTAACATGATGTTAGTATGATTAGCATGAAGCTAGCATCATTTGCATGAAGCTAGCATGATGCTAACATGATTACCATGAAGTTAGCATGAATTTAGCATGAAATTAGCATGATCCTAGCATTATTAGCATGATGCTAGCATGATTAAGATGATGCTAGCATTATTAACATGAAGCTAGCATGATTTAGCATGAAGCTAACAAGATTTAACATGAAGCTAGCATGATTTAACATTAAGTTAGCAAGATTTATTATAAAATTAGCATAAAGCTAGCATGAAACTAGCACGAAGCTAGCATGACTTAGCATGAAGCTAGCATGAAGCTAATATGACCCAAAGACCCGACCCCCATGTCTCTATGATGTCCGGATCCAGAGATATAAGGCTTTGTTTATTATGTTGCTAGGCTGCTCATATTTGGTTGCTAGGGGCGTGGCTTAATACCTCAATAAGGATGGTGAGAGACTGATTGGATGCCTGAGTAAAATGAGCCCACCCCCATGTCTCTATGACACTGCGCTGCAAAGATATCCCATTCGGGACGTTTTTAGTTCCTTTTATGGGCATGATTCCTGCCCCATTATAAGTCTATGGGGAAATTT